>CM042330.1:31326012-31616012 GCA_023566125.1 Zingel zingel
GGACAAATATTGCTCCCCTTTGAATTTTAAAGCTGATTCACATAGTACACATACTACATTTCTCATTGATGCCCAGCCTGTCCATATCCACCCTGGAGTTTTTGAGAAAACCCAGCACTAACCATTTCATGATTATTGACAATTCTATCATTAATGTGCCTGACTTTGCACTGGCCCAAAATGGCCAAATATTGCTCCCCGTTGAATTTCAAACCTGATTCACATACTACATTTCCCATAGATGCCCAGCCTGTCCATATCTACCCTGGGGTTTTGGAGAAAACCCAGCTCCAACCAAATCATGATTATTGACAATTCTATTGTTAAAGTGCCTGACTTTGCACTGGCCCAAAATGGTCAAATATTGCTCCTCGTTGAATTTTAAAGCTGAGTCACATACTACACATACTACATTTCCCACTGATGCCCAGTCTGTCCATATCTACCCTTATGTTATAGAGAAAACCCAGTTCCAACCAAATCATGATTATTGACAGTTCTGTTGCTAAAGTGCCTGACTTTGCACTTGTAAAAAATGGCCAAATATTGCTCCCCGTGTAATTTTAATTCATATTCACATACTACATTTCCCATTGATGTCCAGCCTGTCCATATCTACCCTGGAGTTTTGGAGAAAACCCAGCACCAACCAATTCATGATTATTGACAATTCTATTGTTACAGTGCCTGACTTTGCACTGGCCCAAAATGGCCAAATATTGCTACTCGTTGAATTTTAAAGCTGAGTCACATACTACACATACTACATTTCCCACTGATGCCCAGCCTGTCCATTTCTACCCTGGAGTTTTGGAGTAAACCCAGCACCAACTAAATCATGATTATTAACAATTCTATTGTTAATGTGCCTGACTTTGCACTGGCCCAAAATGGCCAAATATTGCTCCCTGTTGAATTTTAAAGCTGATTCACATACTATATTTCCCACTGATGCCCAGCCTGTCCATATATACCCTGATGTTATAGAGAAAACCCAGCTCCAAGCAAATCATGATTATTGACAGTTCTGTTGCTAAAGTGCCTGACTTTGCACTGGCAAAAAATGGCCAAAAATTGCTCCCTGTTGAATTTTAAAGCTGATTCACATACTACAGATACTACATGTCCTATTGATGCCCAGCCTGTCTATATCTTGTATCTTTAGAACGGAACGTGCTAGAGCGATGAAACTTTGACCTACCCCCCAATTTTCAATGATGGGCTTTCCTATGGTACCACCCACTTGTCTCTACGTCCTTTCGGTTCCTAGCTAAATTCATGTAGCTCGGAATCATTTCATTCATTTTAGTCAAAACGTCTGTATCTCCTGAACAGAAGGCCGTAGAGACTCGGGGACAAGTTCTGCTTGTTCAGCATGGTAGGATTTTGTGTGTTTTTGTCGGAAAATGTTAGGGTTAGGGGGTTAGGAATGAAAGAAAGAAATTCTGCTGCCAAAGGCAACATAATTAAATGCACAAACCATGGACCTACACTAATTCCCAACTATCCTATCTCTCATTCAGACCACAGGGCACATGTGTGCCCGATCTTGCAATCCAAGATTTTTCAACCCTCCTGCGCTGCTTCACTGACCAGGCTGGGTTGGACTGGAGAATGGTGGCTCTGAGGCTGGACCACACATGATCCACAAAATGCTGGACTAGAGGGATATGTAAATTTTTTTGTTTATTTATATTATATCTATGTTGCGTGAACCTAGTCAGCATAGTATTTCCTGATTCACCGACATATTGCTTTGTACATTGCAAGCATCGGATTAAATAAACAATATTTTAGTGATGGACCGTGGTGTTCCTTTGCGTTTCAAACACTTCTTTAGTATTCTGATTTTGCACTATTTTGTAGTTTCTAAAGAATTCCCCTTGTGATCTAGTTCTGTTTACCTGTAAGGGCCTGAGTTTGGCTCTGACAAGAATGTCCCTCAGATTGTGTTTTTTTCTAAAGGCTGCAACCAGTCTGTGGTCCTTTAGAAAAAGTGAATTACCTCCAGTAGAAATAAAGTTCCTTTTAAGTTGTCTGACAAGTTTGACATTTTCTGAAGAATAAGTAATAATAATTGGTAAAATGGGGTCGAGACAGATTGGCTTGGTTTGGTTAAACGTTTTTAACGCCTGACGCAACATGGTGTAAGTATATCCTCTGGTGAGTAATGAGGAAAATAATACTTTGACCGCAGTCTTAAAATCCTCAGCCCTGGTGCAGATTCTTTTAAATCTCAGTAATTGAGATTTAACTAGACCTGCAAATGTGTGATTTGGGTGATGACTGGATAGAACAACAGCGCATGCGTGTCAGTCTCCTTGAAAAACACTCTGACATCCAGTTTGTGTGTGGCGGGGAAGTCGGCGCCTTTGAAGGTCGTGGTGTCCAGGAAGTCTATGGGGTCGGGACTGATAGTGGATTTTAATTTAATGGACTGCCTGTGGTTGTTCAAGGTAATCATAAATTGTTCAAAATCTTCCTTGGAATACTGCCAAATGCCCCAAATATTGTGTTAATTGCGAAAGTAATGTAGCGTTTTTTTCTGGCAGGATGCCAAGGCACTTTCCTCCCAGGCTGCCATAAATAGATTTGCGTACAAAGGGGTGAATTTTTTACCCATCGCCGTTCCCAGAACTTGTAAGAAATATTGGCCATCAAATTCAAAGTCATTTCTGGTAAGGTTAATTTCTAATAATTGGAGAATTTCCTTATTGGGCCTTTTGCTGTCTGGGTGTTTCTGGAATGCGTTTTTGAGCGCTAAAAGTCCTTCCGAGGTCTGGATGTTGGTATAAAGAGCGTCCACATCAAGGGAGAAAAGAAAAGCTGCTGGCGGCCCTACAATGCTTTTAACTTTACGCACAAAATCATACGTATCCTTAATATAGCTTGCATGTAATGTTGACAGGGGGTTTAAGTAACGATCTATGTACTCTGCTGTGAAATATGTCTCGCTCTCACAGTCAGAGACAATAGGGCGTCCCGGGGGGATGCAGAAAGGGAGGCTCCATGACTCTCGCTTTTTGTGGATCTTTGGCAGCAAATAGAACCGTCTCATTCTGGGTTCCTTATTTCCCTGGAGGTAAGTTTTTTGTTTCTGATTAATAAATTTCTTATTATATAATGATAAGAGAATCTTGTCTACTAGAGGTATAGTGTCTTTATATATGGGTCTATTTAATTTGGTATATTTCTTGTCATTAAGCTGTCTGTACCCCTCCCACAGGTAATCTTTCCTATCCATGATCACCACTGAGCTCCCTTTGTCTGCAGGTTTGATAACAATCTCATTATTTGCACTCAATTGGCAGAGTGCTTCAGTCTCAAATTGATTGAGGTTTGGTTTGTTCCACCCTATTTTATAGTACTTTTGGAAATATTCAATATCTGATTGTGTCAGTTTTGTGACTTCAGGTGGAAGTTGTGCAGCAGAGGGAACCCAAGTGGATTTCAGGATGAAAGGTAAGTGAACAGAATCAGGTTTGTTATCATAATAGACAGACAGTTTCAGTTTTCTGTGATAATTTTGTAAATCCATTCTGGTTTGATCTTTAAGACACTTATGACCAGTCCTGTGAAGGGAAGGAATAAAGGTTATCCCTTTATTCAACAATGAAGTCTGTGCTGCTGTCAGCTGGAAGGATTCACACAAGTTAATTACAGTTTTGTACCCTGCTTCATTTTTTCTACTTACAGGGATTTCTTGTTTAAATGCTCGATCCAATGTTGCAGCATGTATTCACCGCTCTGCTTGGACCAGTGGATGAGGTCCTTTTTCAAGGGTAAAGTTATTCCTGTTGAGTTGAGGGATGCTACCATGGTTGGTCACAATGTGTTGGATCAGAGCCCACAGGTTATTTTGTTCATTGGGTGGGAGTGATCTGGAAAAATTAATCTGGGGCACAAAAATCAGTACCTCAGGGAAGGCTATTTCAGCCATATTGATTGCTTTATCCAGCTGTGGGATGGTGACAGTTTGAGGATTTTGAGACCTGCTGTTGATGCCAAAAGAAAGAATTGTCATTTCGACCATCGTGGAAACAGATATTTTGGCTAGCAGAGGAGGAACAGTTGGGGGAGGGTCTGAGTGCAGACGAAATAGAGACGCGCGATCGGCGCGGGATGCCGAATTGAGCCGCGATGGTTCAGGGCCCCCGAGTGGCCCCCGTGAATAACTGGCTTCGGGAAGGTGCTAGAAGATTGGGGCTTGGGATTCGCGGTCCTACGGCCTCTGCGAGTCTCCTGGACAAAGTTTGAAGCCAATTGGAACTCAGATGATAGTTTCTCACATTAGAGGGTCTCACACTTACAAGTTGGGTACACTCATCTTCATATTCTGAGCTCACTAGAGGGCGACAAACACACTGAATCGCCAGGCACTCCTCCTCGACGCAGCGGGTCAGCCCGGGTTCGAATCCGGCCCGTGGCCTTCCGCTGCGCGTTATTCAAAGTCTCTCTCTCTCTGTCTCTCTCTCTCTCCGCCCCCTTGGTGCTAGAAGGTTGGGGCTTGGGATTCGCGGTCCTACGGCCTCTGCGAGTCTCCTGGACGAGTTTGAAGTCGATTGGAAGTCAGATGATAGTTTCTTACGTCAAAGGGTCTCACACCTACAAGTCGGGTACACTCATCTTCATATTCTGAGCTCAGTAGAGGGCAACAAACACACTGAATTGACAGCCGCTCCACCTCGACGCGGTGGGCCGGAGTTCGAATCCGGCCCGCGGCCTTCCGCTGCGCGTTATTCAAAGTCTTTCTCTCTCTGTCTCTCTCTCTCTCTCCCCCCCACCCCCCCCCCCCCCCCCTTGGTGCTAGAAGTTTGGGGCTTGGGATTCACGGTCCTACGGCCTCTGCGAGTCTCCTGGACGAGTTTGAAGCCGATTGGCTCTCAGATGACAATTTCTTACATTGAAGGGTTGTTGTGGAAGTTTCCTTTGCAGCTGGGGGATGACGTGTAGATTTCAAAGTTTGGTAAAATGAAACAAATAAGACAGAACTGAGACTAAAACCAAGTTGGGTTTTTGTATTTTATTAAGATATATTTTGCAAAATAGGAGGAATACAGTTTCACAAGAAGCACGTAGCTCAATGTGTAAAGGATTCGTCAAATGAGTAGAAGGAAAGACTGAGCTTAAATGCACATAGGGAGAAAGGGGAGTGACATTTGAGCACATTCTTACAAACAATAAAGATAGTAACCTACTAGACCTTTCTTTCTGAGAGACAGATAAGATATAGGTCCAGTACTGACATTTATCAAAGAAAACAGGCATGCATCATAAATTCACTTCATCTAATCCTCTGTTCCTTTCTGCCCCAGCTGGGGTCACGTTCCCCGTACATCTAAACAGACAAGATGGGGAACGGAAAGGGAGAGGAGGATATTAAACTTTGTGGCCTTGTGGGTTATCAGTTCACACAAAGCACATACACCTTCTTCTGAGACTCTCAGTCTCTGAAGTCTAAACAACCCCCAATCCACATGCAAGAATGCAAATGAACTGTCGTTTAGATTGGTGTATGAGAATGCAGTGTGCTGAATGAAAAAACACAAGGCACAATAAACAATAAAGGCTTAAATGTGATTTTGCCATTACAGGGTCTCACACATACAAGCCGGGTCTCTTCCAATTGAAATACATACGACTTTGGGCCTCCAGATGTCGTCCATCGGCCTCCTGAGGTTTGCAGTCAAACTTCTTCTCCTCCCGTTGCGCTAGATGGACAAGACGGGTGTCTGAGCGTTCGTTACGCTAATTTTATTTCATTTATTTATTCACTGTACAATAATACAATGCCGTACGCAGTCCTATATGTATATCTATATATTTATCTGTAGTTTATTGTTGTTTACTTTTTGTAAAAAATATTTAGCTAATAGTCTATGTATATTGTTATTCTTATACTGTATTTTTTACACTGTAGTGTTTTGTTTGTATGCTGCTAAAATCTGCTGCTGGATATTTAATTTCCTTGCGGCAGTCATCCCAAAAAGATCAATAACGAGAAGTCTAAGTCTAAGTCTAAGTCTAAAGCCAACCACGACGCGTAGGGTTCAACCGAGGCCTTTTGTGACCCTCGGTGACCGTTGTGAAATAACGGGCCGATTAGAAAGTTCTAAATGGATTCACGACTTCAAAATAGACACGCGCGATATGTGCGGGATGTCGAATTGAGCCGTGGGGGTTTCGGGGCCCCAGGTGGCCCCTGTGAAGAACTGGCTTTGGGAAGGTGCTTGAAGTTTGGGGCTTGGGTTTCGCGGTCTAACGGCCTCCGTGAGTCTCCTGGGCGAGTTTGAAGCTGATTGGAGATAAAATGATAGTTCCTTACATTAACGGGTCTCACACCTACATGTCGGGTCTTTTACCATTGAAATGATTAAGCATCGTGGGGCCTTTATAAAACAACGGGCCAATTAGGTAGTTCTAAATGGATTCATAGCTTCAAAATAGGTGTGTGCGACTCGTGCTCGGGTGCAAAATTGAGCCGTGCTGGTTTCGGGGACCCGAGAGCCCCCCGTAAAGAACTGGCTTTGGGAAGGGGCTAGAAGGTTGCGGGTTGAGAGTCGTGATTCTACCGCCTCTGTGGGTCTTCTGGATGAGTTTGAAGCTGATTGGAGCTCAGATGACAGGTTCTTACATTAAAGGGTTCCACACCTACAAATTGGGTCTTCTCCCATTGAAATACATACTAAGTTGGTCCCCAGCGACCTCCTGCATAAGTTAAATAAAACGGTAATGTAGAGTTGTCTTAATATATTTAATGTTTTTTTAACATTTCGAATAAATAATAATTCATTAACTATTAGGCCTATTATTTTCAATGGGCCACAGCCCCCAGCCCACAAAATTTTTTTGTCCGCCCCTGCAGCCAGCAGAGCTGTGGGCATCGGCCCGCCGCGTCAAGGTGGAGCGGCTGGCAATTCAGTGTGTTTGTCGCCCTCTACTGAGCTCAGAATATGAAGACGAGTGTACCCGACTTGTAGGTGTGAGACCCTTTGACGTAAGAAACTATCAACTGTTCCAATCGACTTCAAACTCGTCCAGGAGACTCGCAGAGGCCGTAGGACCGTGAATCCCAAGCCCCAACCTTCTAGCCCCAAGGGTGCGGAGAGAGAGAGAGAGAGAGAGAGACAGAGAGAGAGAGACTTTGAATAACGTGCAGCGGAAGGCCGCGGGCCGGATTCGAACCCGGGCTGACCCGCTGCGTCGAGGTGGAGTCCCTGGCGATTCAATGTGTTTGGCCCCCTCTAGTGAGCTCAGAAAATAAAACATTTGAAAATGACCCAACTTGTTTGTGTGAGACTCTTTAATGTAAGAAATTGTCATCTGAGAGCCAATCGGCTTCAAACTCGTCCAGGAGACTCGCAGAGGCCGTAGACCGCGAATCCCAAGCCCCAACCTTCTAGCACCAAGGGGGCGGAGATAAAAAGAGAGAGACAGAGAGAGAGAGAGACTTTGAAAAACGCGCAGTGGAAGTCCACGGGCCGGATTCGAACCCGGGCTGACCCGCTGCGTCGAGGTGGAGTGCCTGGCGATTCAGTGTGTTTGTCGCCCTCTAGTGAGCTCAGAATATGAAGATGAGTGTACCCAACTTGTAAGTGTGAGACCCTTCAATGTAAGAATCTGTCATTTGAGATCCAATCGGCTTCAAACTTTGTCCAAGAGACTCGCAGAGGCTGTAGGACCGTGAATCCCAAGCCCCAACCTTCTAGCACCAAGGGGGAGGGGGGGGGGGGGGAGAGAGAGAGAGAGAGAGAGAGAGAGACAGAGAGAGAGAGACTTTGAATAACGCGTAGCGGAAGACCACGGGCCGGATTCGAACCCGGGCTGACCCGCTGCTTTGAGGTGGAGTGCCTGGCGATTCAGTGTGTTTGTCGCCCTCTAGTGAGCTCAGAATATGAAGATGAGTGTACCCAACTTGTAAGTGTGAGACCCTCTAATGTGAGAAACTATCATCTGAGTTCCAATCGACTTCGAACTGGTCCAGGAGACTCGCAGAGGCCGTAGGACCGTGAATCCCAAGCCCCAACCTTCTAGCACCGGGGGGGGGGGGGGGGGGGGGGGGGAGAGAGAGACAGAGAGAGAGAGACTTTGAATAACGCGCAGCAGAAGGCCGCGGGCCGGATTCGAACTCCGGCCCGCCACGTCGATGTGGAGCAGCTGGCAATTCAGTGTGTTTGGCGCCCTCTAGTGAGCTCAGAAAATAAAACATTTGGAAATGACCCAACTTGTTTGTGTGAGACTGTTTAATGTAAGAAATTGTCATCTAAGAGCCAATCGGCTTCAAACTCGTCCAGGAGACTCACAGAGGCCCCAGGACCGGGAATCCCCAGCCCCAACCTTCTAGCACCTTCCCGAAGCCAGTTATTCACGGGGGCCATTCGGGGGCCCCGAACCACCGCGGCTCAATTCGGCAACCCGCGCCGATCGCGCTTCTCTATTTCGTCTGCACTCAGACCCTCCCCCAACTGTTCCTCCTCTGCTAGCCAAAATACCTGTTTTCACAATGGTTGAAATGACAATTCTTTCTTTTGGCATCAACAGCACGTCTCAAAATCCTCAAACTGTCACCATCCCACAGCTGGATAAAGCAGTCAATATGGCTGAAATAGTCTTCCCTGAGGCACTGATTTTTGTGCCCCAGATTAATTTTTCCAGATCACTCCCACCCAATGAACAAAATAACCTGTGGGCTCTGATCCAACACATTGTGACCAACCATGGTAGCATCCCTCAACTCAACAGGAATAACTTTACCCTTGAAAAGGACCTCATCCACTGGTCCAAGCAGAGCGGTGAATACATGCTGCAACATTGGATCGAGCATTTAAACAAGAAATCCCTGTAAGTAGAAAAAATGAAGCAGGGTACAAAACTGTAATTAACTTGTGTGAATCCTTCCAGCTGACAGCAGCACAGACTTCATTGTTGAATAAAGGGCTAACCTTTATTCCTTCCCTTCACAGGACTGGTCATAAGTGTCTTAAAGATCAAACCAGAATGGATTTACAAAATTATCACAGAAAACTGAAACTGTCTGTCTATTATGATAACAAACCTGATTCTGTTCACTTACCTTTCATCCTGAAATCCACTTGGGTTCCCTCTGCTGCACAACTTCCACCTGAAGTCACAAAACTGACACAATCAGATATTGAATATTTCCAAAAGTACTATAAAATAGGGTGGAACAAACCAAACCTCAATAAATTTGAGGCTGAAGCACTCTGCCAATTGAGTGCAAATAATGAGATTGTTATCAAACCTGCAGACAAAGGGAGCTCAGTGGTGATCATGGATAGGAAAGATTACCTGTGGGTGGGGTACAGACAGCTTAATGACAAGAAATATACCAAATTAAATAGACCCATATATAAAGACACTATACCTCTAGTAGACAAGATTCTCTTATCATTATATAATAAGAAATTTATTAATCAGAAACAAAAAACTTACCTCCAGGGAAATAAGGAACCCAGAATGAGACGGTTCTATTTGCTGCCAAAAATCCACAAAAAGCGAGAGTCATGGAGCCTCCCTTTCTGCATCCCCCCGGGACGCCCTATTGTCTCTGACTGTGAGAGCGAGACATATTTCACAGCAGAGTACATAGATCGTTACTTAAACCCCCTGTCGACATTACATGCAAGCTATATTAAGGATACGTATGATTTTGTGCGTAAAGTTAAAAGCATTGTAGGGCCGCCAGCAGCTTTTCTTTTCTCCCTTGATGTGGACGCTCTTTATACCAACATCCAGACCTCGGAAGGACTTTTAGCGCTCAAAAACGCATTCCAGAAACACCCAGACAGCAAAAGGCCCGATAAGGAAATTCTCCAATTATTAGAAATTAACCTTACCAGAAATGACTTTGAATTTGATGGCCAATATTTCTTACAAGTTCTGGGAACGGCGATGGGTAAAAAATTCACCCCTTTGTACGCAAATCTATTTATGGCAGCCTGGGAGGAAAGTGCCTTGGCATCCTGCCAGAAAAAAATGCTACATTACTTTCGCAATTGACACAATATTTGGGGCATTTGGCAGTATTCCAAGGAAGATTTTGAACAATTTATGATTACCTTGAACAACCACAGGCAGTCCATTAAATTAAAATCCACTATCAGTCCCGACTCCATAGACTTCCTGGACACCACGACCTTCAAAGGCGCCGACTTCCCCGCCACACACAAACTGGATGTCAGAGTGTTTTTCAAGGAGACTGACACGCATGCGCTGTTGTTCTATCCAGTCATCACCCAAATCACACATTTGCAGGTCTAGTTAAATCTCAATTACTGAGATTTAAAAGAATCTGCACCAGGGCTGAGGATTTTAAGACTGCGGTCAAAGTATTATTTTCCTCATTACTCACCAGAGGATATACTTACACCATGTTGCGTCAGGCATTATAAACGTTTAACCAAACCAAGCCAATCTGTCTCGACCCCATTTTACCAATTATTATTACTTATTCTTCAGAAAATGTCAAACTTGTCAGACAACTTAAAAGGAACTTTATTTCTACTGGAGGTAATTCACTTTTTCTAAAGGACCACAGACTGGTTGCGGCCTTTAGAAAAAACCACAATCTGAGGGACATTCTTGTCAGAGCCAAACTCAGGCCCTTACAGGTAAACAGAACTAGATCACAAGGGGAATTCTTTAGAAACTACAAAATAGTGCAAAATCAGAATACTAAAGAAGTGTTTGAAACGCAAAGGAACACCACGGTCCATCACTAAAATATTGTTTATTTAATCCGATGCTTGCAATGTACAAAGCAATATGTCGGTGAATCAGGAAATACTATGCTGACTAGGTTCACGCAACATAGATATAATATAAATAAACAAAAAAATTTACATATCCCTCTAGTCCAGCATTTTGTGGATCATGTGTGGTCCAGCCTCAGAGCCACCATTCTCCAGTCCAACCCAGCCTGGTCAGTGAAGCAGCGCAGGAGGGTTGAAAAATCTTGGATTGCAAGATCGGGCACACATGTGCCCTGTGGTCTGAATGAGAGATAGGATAGTTGGGAATTAGTGTAGGTCCATGGTTTGTGCATTTAATTATGTTGCCTTTGGCAGCAGAATTTCTTTCTTTCATTCCTAACCCCCTAACCCTAACCCCCTACCCCTAACATTTTCCGACAAAAACACTTAGTCAAATTTTCACAAAATCCTACAATTAAAGTCTATGGCGTGAACGTTTTTGGTTATAACTCCAGAACGGTACGTCCTGCACACTTGAAAATGGGCTAGGTCTGACATAATTCGACCATGCTGAACAAGCAGAACTTGTCCCCGAGTCTCTACGACCTTCAGTTCAGGAGATACAGACGTTTTGACTAAAATGAATGAAATGATTCCGAGCTACATGAATTTAGCTCGGAACCGAAAGGACGTATAGACAAGTGGGTGGTACATTAGGAAAGCCCATCATTGAAAATGGGGGGGTAGGTCAAAGTTTCATCGCTCTAGCACGTTCCGTTCTAAAGATACAAGATATAGACACGCTGGGCATCAATATGAAATTTAGTATCTGTAGTATGTGAATCAGCTTTAAAATTCAATGGGGAGCAATTTTTGGCCATTTTTTGCCAGTGCAAAGTCAGGCACTTTAGCAACAGAACTGTCAATAATCATGAGTTGCTTGGAGCTGGGTTTTCTCTCTAACATCAGGGTAGATATGGACAGGCTGGGCATCAGTGGGAGATGTAGTATGTGAATCAGCTTTAAAATTCACCGGGGAGCAATATTTGGCCATTTTTTGCCAGTGCAAAGTCAGGCACTTTAGCAACAGAACTGTCAATAATCATGATTTGGTTGGAGCTGGGTTTTCTCTATAACATCAGGGTAGATGTGGACAGGCTGGGCATCAATGGGAAATGTAGTATGTGTAGTATGTGACTCAGCTTTAAAATTCAACGAGGAGCAATATTTGGCCATTTTGGGCCAGTGCAAAGTCAGGCACTTTAACAATAGAAATGTCAATTATCATTAATTGGTTTGTGCTGTGTTTTCTCCAAAACTCCAGGGTAGATATAGACAGGCGGGGCATCAATAGGAAATGTGGTATCTGTAGTATGTGAATCAGCTTTAAAATTCAACGGGGAGCAATATTTGGCCATTTTGGGCCAGTGCAAAGTCAGGCACTTTAGCAATAGAATTGTCAATAATCATGATTTGGTTGGAGCTGGGTTTTCTCCAAAACTCCAGGGTAGATATGAACAGGCTGGGCATCAATGGGAAATGTAGTATGTGATTCAGCTTTAAAATTCAACGGGGAGCAATATTTGACCATTTTGGGCCAGTGCAAAGTCAGGCACATTAACAATAGAATTTTCAATAATCATGAATTGGTTGGTGCTGGGTTTTCTCCAAAACTCCAGGGTAGATATGGACAGGCTGGGAATCAATGGGAAATGTAGTATCTGTAGTATGTGAATCAGCTTTAAAATTCAACGGGGAGCAATATTTGGCCATTTTGGGCCAGTGCAAAGTCAGGCACTTTAGAAAGAGAATTGTCAATAATCATGATTTGGTTGGAGCTGGGTTTTCTCCATAACTCGAGGGTAGATATTGACAGGCTGGGCATCAATGGGAGATGTAGTACCTTTAGTATGTGAACCAGTTTTAAAATTCAAAGGGGAGCAATTTTAGGCCATTTTGGGCCAGTGGAAAGTCAGGCAATTTAGGAATAGAATTGTCAATAATCATGATTTGGTTGGAGCCTTGTTTTCTCCATAACTCCAGGGTAGATATGGACAGGTTGGACATCACTGGGAAATGTAGTATGTGAATTAGCTTTAAAATTCAACGGGGAGCAATATTTGGCCATTTTGGGCCAGTGCAAAGTCAGGCACATTAACAATAGAATTGTCAATAATCATGAATTGGTTGGTGCTAGGTTTTCTCCAAAACTCCAGGTTAGATATTGACAGGCTGGGCATCAATGGGAAAAGTAGTATGTGAATCAGCTTTAAAATTCAACAGAGAGAAATATTTGGCCATTTTGGGCCAGTGCAAAGTCAACCACTTTACTAATAGAATTGTCAATAATCATGATTTGGTTGGAGCTGGGTTTTCTCCAAAACTCTATGGTAGATATTGACAGGCTGGGCATCAATGGGAAATGTAGTATCTGTAGTATGTGAATCAGCTTTAAAATTCAACGGGGAGCAATTTTTGGCCATTTTGGGCCAGTGCAAAGTCAGGCAGTTTAGCTATAGAATTGTCAATAATCATGATTTGGTTTGAGCTGGGTTTTCTCCAAAACTCCAGGGTAGATATTGACAGGCTGGGCATCAATGGGAGATGTAGTACCTTTTAATGTGAATCAGTTTCAAATTCAACGGGGAGCAATTTTTGGCCATTTTGGGCCAGTGCAAAGTCAGGCACTTTAGCAATAGAATTGTCAATAATCATGATTTGGTTGGAGCTGGGTTTTCTCCAAAACTCTATGGTAGATATTGACAGGCTGGGCATCAATGGGAAATGTAGTATCTGTAGTATGTGAATCAGCTTTAAAATTCAACGGGGAGCAATTTTTGGCCATTTTGGGCCAGTGCAAAATCAGGCAGTTTAGCTATAGAATTGTCAATAATCATGATTTGGTTTGAGCTGGGTTTTCTCCAAAACTCCAGAGTAGATATTGACAGGCTGGGCATCAATGGGAGATGTAGTACCTTTTAATGTGAATCAGTTTCAAATTCAACGGGGAGCAATTTTTGGCCATTTTGGGCCAGTGCAAAGTCAGGCACTTTAGCAATAGAATTGTTAATAATCATGATTTGGTTGGAGCTGGGTTTTCTCCAAAACTCCAGGGTAGATATGAACAGGCTGGGCATCAATGGGAAATGTAGTATGTGATTCAGCTTTAAAATTCAACGGGGAGCAATATTTGACCATTTTGGGCCAGTGCAAAGTCAGGCACTTTAACAATAGAAATGTCAATTATCATTAATTGGTTTGTGCTGGGTTTTCTCCAAAACTCCAGGGTAGATATAGACAGGCAGGGCATCAATAGGAAATGTGGTATCTGTAGTATGTGAATCAGCTTTAAAATTCAACGGGGAGCAATATTTGGCCATTTTGGGCCAGTGCAAAGTTAAGCACTTTAGCAATAGAATTGTCAATAATCATGATTTGGTTGGAGCTGGGTTTTCTACAAAACTCCAGGGTAGATATGAACAGGCTGGGCATCAATGGGAAATGAAGTATGTGATTCAGCTTTAAAATTCAACGGGGAGCAATATTTGACCATTTTGGGCCAGTGCAAAGTCAGGCACATTAACAATAGAATTTTCAATAATCATGAATTGGTTGGTGCTGGGTTTTCTCCAAAACTCCAGGGTAGATATGGACAGGCTGTGAATCAATGGGAAATGTAGTATCTGTAGTATGTGAATCAGCTTTAAAATTCAAAGGGGAGCAATATTTGGCCATTTTGGGCCATTGCAAAGTCAGGCACATTAACAATAGAATTGTCAATAATCATGAATTGGTTGGTGCTGGGTTTTCTACAAAAATCCAGGGTAGATATGGACAGGCTGGGCATCAATGGGAAATGTAGTATGTGTAGTATGTGAATCAGCTTTAAAATTCAACGGGGAGCAATATTTGGCCATTTTGGGCCAGTGCAAAGTCAGGCACTTTAGAAAGAGAATTGTCAATAATCATGATTTGGTTGGAGCTGGGTTTTCTCCATAACTCGAGGGTAGATATTGACAGGCTGGGCATCAATGGGAGATGTAGTACCTTTAGTATGTGAACCAGTTTTAAAATTCAAAGGGGAGCAATTTTAGGCCATTTTGGGCCAGTTGAAAGTTAGGCAATTTAGGAATAGAATTGTCAATAATCATGATTTGGTTGGAGCCTTGTTTTCTCCATAACTCCAGGGTAGATATGGACAGGTTGGACATCACTGGGAAATGTAGTATGTGAATTAGCTTTAAAATTCAACGGGGAGCAATATTTGGCCATTTTGGGCCAGTGCAAAGTCAGGCACATTAACAATAGAATTGTCAATAATCATGAATTGGTTGGTGCTAGGTTTTCTCCAAAACTCCAGGTTAGATATTGACAGGCTGGGCATCAATGGGAAAAGTAGTATGTGAATCAGCTTTAAAATTCAACAGAGAGCAATATTTGGCCATTTTGGGCCAGTGCAAAGTCAACCACTTTACTAATAGAATTGTCAATAATCATGATTTGGTTGGAGCTGGGTTTTCTCCAAAACTCTATGGTAGATATTGACAGGCTGGGCATCAATGGGAAATGTAGTATCTGTAGTATGTGAATCAGCTTTAAAATTCAACGGGGAGCAATTTTTGGCCATTTTGGGCCAGTGCAAAGTCAGGCAGTTTAGCTATAGAATTGTCAATAATCATGATTTGGTTTGAGCTGGGTTTTCTCCAAAACTCCAGGGTAGATATTGACAGGCTGGGCATCAATGGGAGATGTAGTACCTTTTAATGTGAATCAGTTTCAAATTCAACGGGGAGCAATTTTTGGCCATTTTGGGCCAGTGCAAAATCAGGTACTTTAGCAATAGAAATGTCAATTATCATTAATTGGTTTGTGCTGGGTTTTCTCCAAAACTCCAGGGTAGATATAGACAGGCGGGGCATCAATAGGAAATGTGGTATCCGTAGTATGTGAATCAGCTTTAAAATTCAACGGGGAGCAATATTTGGCCATTTTGGGCCAGTGCAAAGTCAGGCACTTTAGCAATAGAATTGTCAATAATCATGATTTGGTTGGAGCTGGGTTTTCTCCAAAACTCCAGGGTAGATATGAACAGGCTGGGCATCAATGGGAAATGTAGTATGTGATTCAGCTTTAAAATTCAACGGGGAGCAATATTTGACCATTTTGGGCCAGTGCAAAGTCAGGCACATTAACAATAGAATTTTCAATAATCATGAATTGGTTGGTGCTGGGTTTTCTCCAAAACTCCAGGGTAGATATGGACAGGCTGGGAATCAATGGGAAATGTAGTATCTGTAGTATGTGAATCAGCTTTAAAATTCAACGGGGAGCAATATTTGGCCATTTTGGGCCAGTGCAAAGTCAGGCACTTTAGAAAGAGAATTGTCAATAATCATGATTTGGTTGGAGCTGGGTTTTCTCCATAACTCGAGGGTAGATATTGACAGGCTGGGCATCAATGGGAGATGTAGTACCTTTAGTATGTGAACCAGTTTTAAAATTCAAAGGGGAGCAATTTTAGGCCATTTTGGGCCAGTGGAAAGTCAGGCAATTTAGGAATAGAATTGTCAATAATCATGATTTGGTTGGAGCCTTGTTTTCTCCATAACTCCAGGGTAGATATGGACAGGTTGGACATCACTGGGAAATGTAGTATGTGAATTAGCTTTAAAATTCAACGGGGAGCAATATTTGGCCATTTTGGGCCAGTGCAAAGTCAGGCACATTAACAATAGAATTGTCAATAATCATGAATTGGTTGGTGCTAGGTTTTCTCCAAAACTCCAGGTTAGATATTGACAGGCTGGGCATCAATGGGAAAAGTAGTATGTGAGTCAGCTTTAAAATTCAACAGAGAGCAATATTTGGCCATTTTGGGCCAGTGCAAAGTCAACCACTTTACTAATAGAATTGTCAATAATCATGATTTGGTTGGAGCTGGGTTTTCTCCAAAACTCTATGGTAGATATTGACAGGCTGGGCATCAATGGGAAATGTAGTATCTGTATTATGTGAATCAGCTTTAAAATTCAACGGGGAGCAATTTTTGGCCATTTTGGGCCAGTGCAAAGTCAGGCAGTTTAGCTATAGAATTGTCAATAATCATGATTTGGTTTGAGCTGGGTTTTCTCCAAAACTCCAGGGTAGATATTGACAGGCTGGGCATCAATGGGAGATGTAGTACCTTTTAATGTGAATCAGTTTCAAATTCAACGGGGAGCAATTTTTGGCCATTTTGGGCCAGTGCAAAATCAGGTACTTTAGCAATAGAATTGTCAATAATCATGAATTGTTTGGTGCTGGGTTTTCTCCATAACTCCAGGGTAGATATGGACAGGCTGGGCATCAATGGGAAATGTAGTATCTGTACTATGTGAATCAGCTTTAAAATTCAACGGGGAGCAATATTTGACCATTTTGGGCCAGTGCAAAGTCAGGCAGTTTAGCTATAGAATTGTCAATAATCATGATTTGGTTTGAGCTGGGTTTTCTCCAAAACTCCAGGGTAGATATTGACAGGCTGGGCATCAATGGGAGATGTAGTACCTTTTAATGTGAATCAGTTTCAAATTCAACGGGGAGCAATTTTTGGCCATTTTGGGCCAGTGCAAAGTCAGGCACTTTAACAATAGAAATGTCAATTATCATTAATTGGTTTGTGCTGGGTTTTCTCCAAAACTCCAGGGTAGATATAGACAGGCAGGGCATCAATAGGAAATGTGGTATCTGTAGTATGTGAATCAGCTTTAAAATTCAACAGGGAGCAATATTTGGCCATTTTGGGCCAGTGCAAAGTTAAGCACTTTAGCAATAGAATTGTCAATAATCATGATTTGGTTGGAGCTGGGTTTTCTACAAAACTCCAGGGTAGATATGAACAGGCTGGGCATCAATGGGAAATGTAGTATGTGATTCAGCTTTAAAATTCAACGGGGAGCAATATTTGACCATTTTGGGCCAGTGCAAAGTCAGGCACATTAACTATAGAATTTTCAATAATCATGAATTGGTTGGTGCTGGGTTTTCTCCAAAACTCCAGGGTAGATATGGACAGGCTGGGAATCAATGGGAAATGTAGTATCTGTAGTATGTGAATCAGCTTTAAAATTCAAAGGGGAGCAATATTTGGCCATTTTGGGCCATTGCAAAGTCAGGCACATTAACAATAGAATTGTCGATAATCATGAATTGGTTGGTGCTGGGTTTTCTACAAAAATCCAGGGTAGATATGGACAGGCTGGGCATCAATGGGAAATGCAGTATGTTTAGTATGTGAATCAGCTTTAAAATTCAACGGGGAGCAATATTTGGCCATTTTGGGCCAGTGCAAAGTCAGGCACTTTAGAAAGAGAATTGTCAATAATCATGATTTGGTTGGAGCTGGGTTTTCTCCATAACTCGAGGGTAGATATTGACAGGCTGGGCATCAATGGGAGATGAAGTACCTTTAGTATGTGAACCAGTTTTAAAATTCAAAGGGGAGCAATTTTAGGCCATTTTGGGCCAGTGGAAAGTCAGGCAATTTAGGAATAGAATTGTCAATAATCATGATTTGGTTGGAGCCTTGTTTTCTCCATAACTCCAGGGTAGATATGGACAGGTTGGACATCACTGGGAAATGTAGTATGTGAATTAGCTTTAAAATTCAACGGGGAGCAATATTTGGCCATTTTGGGCCAGTGCAAAGTCAGGCACATTAACAATAGAATTGTCAATAATCATGAATTGGTTGGTGCTAGGTTTTCTCCAAAACTCCAGGTTAGATATTGACAGGCTGGGCATCAATGGGAAAAGTAGTATGTGAATCAGCTTTAAAATTCAACGGGGAGCAATATTTGGCCATTTTGGGCCAGTGCAAAGTCAGGCACATTAACAATAGAATTGTCAATAATCATGATTTGGTTGGAGCTGGGTTTTCTCCAAAACTCTATGGTAGATATTGACAGGCTGGGCATCAATGGGAAATGTAGTATCTGTAGTATGTGAATCAGCTTTAAAATTCAACGGGGAGCAATTTTTGGCCATTTTGGGCCAGTGCAAAGTCAGGCAGTTTAGCTATAGAATTGTCAATAATCATGATTTGGTTTGAGCTGGGTTTTCTCCAAAACTCCAGGGTAGATATTGACAGGCTGGGCATCAATGGGAGATGTAGTACCTTTTAATGTGAATCAGTTTCAAATTCAACGGGGAGCAATTTTTGGCCATTTTGGGCCAGTGCAAAATCAGGTACTTTAGCAATAGAATTGTCAATAATCATGAATTGTTTGGTGCTGGGTTTTCTCCATAACTCCAGGGTAGATATGGACAGGCTGGGCATCAATGGGAAATGTAGTATCTGTACTATGTGAATCAGCTTTAAAATTCAACGGGGAGCAATATTTGGCCATTTTGGGCCAGTGCAAAGTCAGGCACTTTAGCAATAGAATTGTTAATAATCATGATTTGGTTGGAGCTGGGTTTTCTCCAAAACTCCAGGGTAGATATGAAAAGGCTGGGCATCAATGGGAAATGTAGTATGTGATTCAGCTTTAAAATTCAACGGGGAGCAATATTTGACCATTTTGGGCCAGTGCAAAGTCAGGCACTTTAACAATAGAAATGTCAATTATCATTAATTGGTTTGTGCTGGGTTTTCTCCAAAACTCCAGGGTAGATATAGACAGGCAGGGCATCAATAGGAAATGTGGTATCTGTAGTATGTGAATCAGCTTTAAAATTCAACGGGGAGCAATATTTGGCCATTTTGGGCCAGTGCAAAGTTAAGCACTTTAGCAATAGAATTGTCAATAATCATGATTTGTTTGGAGCTGGGTTTTCTACAAAACTCCAGGGTAGATATGAACAGGCTGGGCATCAATGGGAAATGTAGTACCTTTAGTACGTGAACCAGTTTTAAAATTCAAAGGGGAGCAATTTTAGGCCATTTTGGGCCAGTTCAAAATCAGGCAATTTAGGAATAGAATTGTCAATAATCATGATTTGTTTGGAGCCTTGTTTTCTCCATAACTCCAGGGTAGATATGGACAGGCTGGGTATCAATGGGAAATGTAGTATGTGAATCAGCTTTAAAATTCAACGGAGAGCAATATTTGGCCATTTTGGGCCAGTGCAATGTCAGGCACATTAATAATAGAGTTGTCAATAATCATGAAATGGTTGGTGCTGGGTTTTCTCAAAAACTCCAGGGTAGATATGGACAGGCTGGGCATCAATGGGAAATGTAGTATCTGTACTATGTGAATCAGCTTTAAAATTCAACGGGGAGCAATATTTGTCCATTTGGGGCCAATGTAGGGTAAGGCACTTTAGTAACAGAATTGTCAATCATGATTTCGTTGGAGCTGGGTTTTCTCCAACACTCAAGGGTAGATATGGACAGGCTGGTCATCAATGGGAAATGTAGTATGTGAATCCGCTTTAAAATTCAACGGGGAGCAATATTTGGCCATTTTGGGACAGTGCAAAGTCAGGCACATTAACAATAGAATTGTCAATAATCATGAATTGTTTGGTGCTGGGTTTTCTCCATAACTCCAGGGTCGATATGGACAGGCTGGGCATCAATGGGAAATGTAGTATCTGTACTATGTGATTCAGCTTTACAATTCAACGGGGAGCAATATTTGACCATTTTAGGCCAGTGCAAAGTCAGGCACTTTAGAAAGAGAATTGTCAATAATCATGATTTGGTTGGAGCTGGGTTTTCTCCATAACTCGAGAGTAGATATGGACAGGCTTGGCATCAATGGGAAATGTAGTATAATAATCAGCTTTAAAATTCAACAGGGAGCAATATTTTGACATTTTGGGCCAGTGCAAAGTCAGAAACTTTAGCAATAGAATTGTCAATAATCATGATTTGGTTGGAGCTGGGTTTTCTCCAAAACTCCAGGGTAGATATTGACAGGCTGGGCAACAATGGGAGATGTAGTACCTTTAGTATGTGAACCAGTTTTAAAATTCAAAGGGGAGCAATTTTAGGCCATTTTGGTCCATTGCAAATTTAGGCAATTTAGGAATAGAATTGTCAATAATCATGATTTGGTTGGAGCCTTGTTTTCTCCATAACTCCAGGGTAGATATGGACAGGCTGGGCATCAATGGGAAATGTTGTATGTGAATCAGCTTTAAAATTCAACGGGGAGCAATATTTGGCCATTTTGGGCCAGTGCAAAGTCAGGCACATTAACAATAGAATTGTCAATAATCATGAATTGGTTGGTGCTAGGTTTTCTCCAAAACTCCAGGTTACATATTGACAGGCTGGGCATCAATGGGAAATGTATTATCTGTAGTATATGAATCAGCTTTAAAATTTAATGGAGAGCCATATTTGGCCATTTGGTGCAAGTGCAAATTCAGGCACTTTAGCAATAGAATTTTCAATAATCATGATTTGGTTGGAGCTGGATTTTCTCCAAAACTCCAGCGTAGATATAGAAAGGCTGGGCATCAATGGGAAATACAGTATCTTTAGTATGTGAATCAGCTTTAAAATTCAACAGGGAGAAATATTTGGCCATTTTGGGCCATTGCAAAGTCAAGCACTTTACTAATAGAATTGTCAATAATCATGATTTGGTTGGATCTGGGTTTTCTCCAAAACTCCAGGGTAGATATTGACAGGCTGTGCATCAATGGGAGATGTAGTACCTTTTAATGTGAATCAGTTTTCAAATTCAACGGGGAGCAATTTTTGGCCATTTTGGGCCAGTGCAAAGTCAGGCACATTAACAATAGAATTGTCAATAATCATGAATTGTTTGGTGCTGGGTTTTCTCCATAACTCCAGGGTAGATATGGACAGGCGGGGAATCAATGGGAAATGTAGTATCTGTAGTATGTGAATCAGCTTTAAAATTCAAAGGGGAGCAATATTTGGCCATTTTGGGCCATTGCAAAGTCAGGCACATTAACAATAGAATTGTCAATAATCATGAATTGGTTGGTGCTGTGTTTTCTACAAAAATCCAGGGTAGATATGGACAGGCTGGGAATCAATGGGAAATGTAGTATCTGTAGTATGTGAATCAGCTTTAAAATTCAACGGGGAGCAATTTTTGGCCATATTGGGTCAGTGCAAAGTCAGGCACTTTAGCAATAGAATTGTCAATAATCATGATTTGGTTGGAGCTGGGTTTTCCCATTACTCCAGGGTAGATATGGACATGCTGGTCATCAATGGGAGATGTAGTACCTTTAGTACGTGAACCAGTTTTAAAATTCAAAGGGGAGCAATTTTAGGCCATTTTGGGCCAGTGCAAAGTCAGGCAATTTAGGAATAGAATTGTCAATAATCATGATTTGTTTGGAGCCTTGTTTTCTCCATAACTTCAGGGTAGATATGGACAGGTTGGACATCACTGGGAAATGTAGTATGTGACTTAGCTTTAAAATTCAACGGGGAGCAATATTTGGCCATTTTGGGCCAGTGCACAGTCAGGCACATTAACAATAGAATTGTCAATAATCATGAATTGGTTGGTGCTAGGTTTTCTCCAAAACTCCAGGTTAGATATTGACAGGGTGGGCATCAATGGGAAATGTAGTATGTGAATCAGCTTTAAAATTAAACAGGGAGCAATATTTGGCCATTTTGGGCCATTGCAAAGTCAGGCACTTTAGTAATAGAATTGTCAATAATCATGATTTGGTTGGAGCTGGGTTTTCTCCATAACTCCAGGGTAGATATGGACAGGCTGGGCATCAATGGAAAATTTATTATCTGTAGTATACGAATCAGCTTTAAAATTCAACGGAGAGCAATATTTGGCCATTTTGGGCCAGTGCAAAGTCAGACACTTTAGCAATAGAATTGTCAATAATCATGATTTGGTTGGAGCTGGGTTTTCTCCAAAACTGCATGGTAGATATTGACAGGCTGGGCATCAATGGGAGATGTAGTACCTTTAGTACGTGAACCAGTTTTAAAATTCAAAGGGGAGCAATTTTAGGCCATTTTGGGCCAGTTCAAAATCAGGCAATTTAGGAATAGAATTGTCAATAATCATGATTTGTTTGGAGCCTTGTTTTCTCCATAACTCCAGGGTAGATATGGACAGGCTGGGTATCAATGGGAAATGTAGTATGTGAATCAGCTTTAAAATTCAACGGAGAGCAATATTTGGCCATTTTGGGCCAGTGCAATGTCAGGCACATTAATAATAGAGTTGTCAATAATCATGAAATGGTTGGTGCTGGGTTTTCTCAAAAACTCCAGGGTAGATATGGACAGGCTGGGCATCAATGGGAAATGTAGTATCTGTACTATGTGAATCAGCTTTAAAATTCAACGGGGAGCAATATTTGTCCATTTGGGGCCAATGTAGGGTAAGGCACTTTAGTAACAGAATTGTCAATCATGATTTCGTTGGAGCTGGGTTTTCTCCAACACTCAAGGGTAGATATGGACAGGCTGGTCATCAATGGGAAATGTAGTATGTGAATCCGCTTTAAAATTCAACGGGGAGCAATATTTGGCCATTTTGGGACAGTGCAAAGTCAGGCACATTAACAATAGAATTGTCAATAATCATGAATTGTTTGGTGCTGGGTTTTCTCCATAACTCCAGGGTCGATATGGACAGGCTGGGCATCAATGGGAAATGTAGTATCTGTACTATGTGATTCAGCTTTACAATTCAACGGGGAGCAATATTTGACCATTTTAGGCCAGTGCAAAGTCAGGCACTTTAGAAAGAGAATTGTCAATAATCATGATTTGGTTGGAGCTGGGTTTTCTCCATAACTCGAGAGTAGATATGGACAGGCTTGGCATCAATGGGAAATGTAGTATAATAATCAGCTTTAAAATTCAACAGGGAGCAATATTTTGACATTTTGGGCCAGTGCAAAGTCAGAAACTTTAGCAATAGAATTGTCAATAATCATGATTTGGTTGGAGCTGGGTTTTCTCCAAAACTCCAGGGTAGATATTGACAGGCTGGGCAACAATGGGAGATGTAGTACCTTTAGTATGTGAACCAGTTTTAAAATTCAAAGGGGAGCAATTTTAGGCCATTTTGGGCCAGTGCAAATTTAGGCAATTTAGGAATAGAATTGTCAATAATCATGATTTGGTTGGAGCCTTGTTTTCTCGATAACTCCAGGGTAGATATGGACAGGCTGGGCATCAATGGGAAATGTTGTATGTGAATCAGCTTTAAAATTCAACGGGGAGCAATATTTGGCCATTTTGGGCCAGTGCAAAGTCAGGCACATTAACAATAGAATTGTCAATAATCATGAATTGGTTGGTGCTAGGTTTTCTCCAAAACTCCAGGTTACATATTGACAGGCTGGGCATCAATGGGAAATGTATTATCTGTAGTATATGAATCAGCTTTAAAATTTAATGGAGAGCCATATTTGGCCATTTGGTGCAAGTGCAAATTCAGGCACTTTAGCGATAGAATTTTCAATAATCATGATTTGGTTGGAGCTGGATTTTCTCCAAAACTCCAGCGTAGATATAGAAAGGCTGGGCATCAATGGGAAATACAGTATCTTTAGTATGTGAATCAGCTTTAAAATTCAACAAGGAGAAATATTTGGCCATTTTGGGCCATTGCAAAGTCAAGCACTTTACTAATAGAATTGTCAATAATCATGATTTGGTTGGATCTGGGTTTTCTCCAAAACTCCAGGGTAGATATTGACAGGCTGTGCATCAATGGGAGATGTAGTACCTTTTAATGTGAATCAGTTTTCAAATTCAACGGGGAGCAATTTTTGGCCATTTTGGGCCAGTGCAAAGTCAGGCACATTAACAATAGAATTGTCAATAATCATGAATTGTTTGGTGCTGGGTTTTCTCCATAACTCCAGGGTAGATATGGACAGGCTGGGCATCAATGGGAAATGTAGTATCTGTAGTATGTGAATCAGCTTTAAAATTCAAAGGGGAGCAATATTTGGCCATTTTGGGCCAGTGCAAATTCAGGCACTTTAGCAATAGAATTGTTAATAATTATGATTTGGTTGGAGCTGGGTTTTCTCCAAAACTCCAGGGTAGATATGATCAGGCTGGGCATCAATGGGAAATGTAGTATGTGATTCAGCTTTGAAATTCAACGGGGAGCAATATTTGACCATTTTGGGCCAGTGCAAAGTCAGGCACATTAACAATAGAATTTTCAATAATCATGAATTGGTTGGTGCTGGGTTTTCTCCAAAACTCCAGGGTAGATATGGACAGGCTGGCCATCAATGGGAAATGTAGTATATGTAGTATGTGAATAAGCTTTAAAATTCAAAGGGGAGCAATATTTGGCCATTTTGGGCCAGTGCAAATTCAGGCACTTTAGCAATAGAATTGTTAATAATTATGATTTGGTTGGAGCTGGGTTTTCTCCAAAACTCCAGGGTAGATATGATCAGGCTGGGCATCAATGGGAAATGTAGTATGTGATTCAGCTTTAAAATTCAACGGGGAGCAATATTTGACCATTTTGGGCCAGTGCAAAGTCAGGCACATTAACAATAGAATTTTCAATAATCATGAATTGGTTGGTGCTGGGTTTTCTCCAAAACTCCAGGGTAGATATGGACAGGCTGGCCATCAATGGGAAATGTAGTATATGTAGTATGTGAATAAGCTTTAAAATTCAAAGGGGAGCAATATTTGGCCATTTTGGGCCAGTGCAAAGTCAGGCACTTTAGAAAGAGAATTGTCAATAATCATGATTTGGTTGGAGCTGGGTTTTCTCCATAACTCGAGGGTAGATATGGACAGGCTGGACATCAATGGGAAATGTTGTATGTTAATCAGCTTTAAAATTCAATGGAGAGCAATATTTGGCCATTTTGGGCCCGTCCAAAGTCAGACACTTTAGCAATAGAATTGTCAATAATCATGAATTGGTTGGAGCTGGGTTTTCTCCAAAACTCCAGGGTAGATATGAATAGGCTGGGCATCAATGGGAAATGAAGTATGTGAATCAGTTTATAATTCAACGGGGAGCAATTTTTGGCCATATTGGGCCAGTGCAAAGTCAGAGACTTTAGAAATAGAATTGTCAATAATCATGATTTGGTTGGTGCTGGGTTTTCTCCAAAACTCCAGGGTAGATATTGACAGGCTGGGCATCAATGGGAGATGTAGTACCTTTAGTATGTGAACCAGTTTTAAAATTCAAAGGGGAGCAATTTTAGGCCATTTTGGGCCAGTGCAAAGTCAGGCAATTTAGGAATAGAATTGTCAATAATCATAATTTGGTTGGAGCCTTGTTTTCTCCATAACTCCAGGGTAGATATGGACAGGCTGGGCATCAATGGGAAAGGTACTATGTTTAGTATGTGAATCAGCTTTAAAATTCAAAGGGAAGCAATATTTGGCCATTTTGGGCCAGTGCAAAGTCAGGCACTTTAGAAAGAGAATTGTCAATAATCATGATTTGGTTAGAGCTGGGTTTTCTCCATAACTCGAGGGTAGATATGGACAGGCTGGACATCAATGGGAAATGTCGTATGTTAATCAGCTTTAAAATTCAACGGAGAGCAATATTTGGCCATTTTGGGCCCGTCCAAAGTCAGACACTTTAGCAATAGAATTGTCAATAATCATGAATTGGTTGGAGCTGGGTTTTCTCCAAAACTCCAGGGTAGATATGAATAGGCTGGGCATCAATGGGAAATGAAGTATGTGAATCAGTTTATAATTAAACGGGGAGCAATTTTTGGCCATATTGGGCCAGTGCAACGTCAGAGACTTTAGAAATATAATTGTCAATAATCATGATTTGGTTGGTGCTGGGTTTTCTCCAAAATTCCAGGGTAGATATGGACAGGCTGGGCATCAATGGGAAAGGTACTATGTGTAGTATGTGAATCAGCTTTAAAATTCAAAGGGGAGCAATATTTGTCCATTTGGGGCCAGTTTAAATTAAGGCACTTTAGCAATAGAATTGTAAATAATCATGATTTGGTTGGAGCTGGTTTTTCTCCATTACTCCAGGGTAGATATGGACATGCTGGGCATCAATGGGAAATGCAGTATGTGAATCAGCTTTAAAATTCAACAGGGAGCAATGTTTGGCCATTTTGGGCCAGTGCAAAGTCAGGCACATTAACAATATAATTGTCAATAATCATGAATTGGTTGGTGCTGTCCTTTCTCCAAAACTCCAGGGTAGATATGGACAGGCTGGGCATCAATGGGAAATGTTGTATGTGAATCAGCTTTAAAATTCAACGGGGAGCAATATTTGGCCATTTTGGGCCAGTGCAAAGTCAGGCACATTAACAATAGAATTGTCAATAATCATGAATTGGTTGGTGCTAGGTTTTCTCCAAAACTCCAGGTTACATATTGACAGGCTGGGCATCAATGGGAAATGTATTATCTGTAGTATATGAATCAGCTTTAAAATTTAATGGAGAGCCATATTTGGCCATTTGGTGCAAGTGCAAATTCAGGCACTTTCGCAATAGAATTTTCAATAATCATGATTTGGTTGGAGCTGGATTTTCTCCAAAACTCCAGCGTAGATATAGAAAGGCTGGGCATCAATGGGAAATACAGTATCTTTAGTATGTGAATCAGCTTTAAAATTCAACAGGGAGAAATATTTGGCCATTTTGGGCCATTGCAAAGTCAAGCACTTTACTAATAGAATTGTCAATAATCATGATTTGGTTGGAGCTGGGTTTTCTCCAAAACTCCAGGGTAGATATTGACAGGCTGTGCATCAATGGGAGATGTAGTACCTTTTAATGTGAATCAGTTTTCAAATTCAACGGGGAGCAATTTTTGGCCATTTTGGGCCAGTGCAAAGTCAGGCACATTAACAATAGAATTGTCAATAATCATGAATTGTTTGGTGCTGGGTTTTCTCCATAACTCCAGGGTAGATATGGACAGGCTGGGCATCAATGGGAAATGTAGTATCTGTAGTATGTGAATCAGCTTTAAAATTCAAAGGGGAGCAATATTTGGCCATTTTGGGCCAGTGCAAATTCAGGCACTTTAGCAATAGAATTGTTAATAATTATGATTTGGTTGGAGCTGGGTTTTCTCCAAAACTCCAGGGTAGATATGATCAGGCTGGGCATCAATGGGAAATGTAGTATGTGATTCAGCTTTAAAATTCAACGGGGAGCAATATTTGACCATTTTGGGCCAGTGCAAAGTCAGGCACATTAACAATAGAATTTTCAATAATCATGAATTGGTTGGTGCTGGGTTTTCTCCAAAACTCCAGGGTAGATATGGACAGGCTGGCCATCAATGGGAAATGTAGTATACAGTGAGGAAAATAAGTATTTGAACACCCTGCTATTTTGCAGGTTCTCCCACTTGGAAATCATGGAGGGGTCTGAAATTGTCATCGTAGGTGCATGTCCACTGTGAGAGACATAATCTAAAAACAAAAATCCAGAAATCACAATGTATGATTTTTTTACTATTTATTTGTATGATACAGCTGCAAATAAGTATTTGAACACCTGAGAAAATCAATGTTAATATTTGGTACAGTAGCCTTTGTTTGCAATTACAGAGGTCAAACGTTTCCTGTAGTTTTTCACCAGGTTTGCACACACTTTGGTGTGGAGTTTGGCCCACTCCTCCACACAGATCTTCTCTAGATCAGTCAGGTTTCTGGGCTGTCGCTGAGAAACACGGAGTTTGAGCTCCCTCCAAAGATTCTCTATTGGGTTTAGGTCTGGAGACTGGCTAGGCCACGCCAGAACCTTGATATGCTTCTTACAGAGCCACTCCTTGGTTATCCTGGCTGTGTGCTTCGGGTCATTGTCGTGTTGGAAGACCCAGCCTCGACCCATCTTCAATGCTCTAACTGAGGGAAGGAGGTTGTTCCTCAAAATCTCGCAATACATGGCCCTGGTCATCCTCTCCTTAATACAGTGCAGTCGCCCTGTCCCATGTGCAGAAAAACACCCCCAAAGCATGATGCTACCACCCCCATGCTTCACAGTAGGGATGGTGTTCTTGGATGTTACTCATCATTCTTCTTCCTCCAAACACGGTTAGTGGAATTATGACCAAAAAGTTCTATTTTGGTCTCATCTGACCACATGACTTTCTCCCATGACTCCTCTGGATCATCCACATGGTCAGTGGCAAACTTAAGACGGGCCTTGACATGTGCTGGTTTAAGCAGGGGAACCTTCCGTGCCATGCATGATTTCAAACCATGACGTCTTAGTGTATTACCAACAGTAACCTTGGAAACGGTGGTCCCAGCTCTTTTCAGGTCATTGACCAGCTCCTCCCGTGTAGTCCTGGGCTGATTTCTCACCTTTCTTAGGATCATTGAGACCCCACGAGGTGAGATCTTGCATGGAGCCCCAGTCCGAGGGAGATTGACAGTCATGTTTAGCTTCTTCCATTTTCTAATGATTGCTCCAACAGTGGACCTTTTTTCACCAAGCTGCTTGGCAATTTCCCCGTAGCCCATTCCAGCCTTGTGGAGGTGTACAATTTTGACTCTAGTGTCTTTGGACAGCTCTTTGGTCTTGGCCATGTTAGTAGTTGGATTCTTACTGATTGTATGGGGTGGACAGGTGTCTTTATGCAGCTAACGACCTCAAACAAGTGCATCTAAATTAGGATAATAAATGGAGTGGAGGTGGACATTTTAAAGGCAAACTAACATGTCTTTGAGGGTCAGAATTCTAGCTGATAGACAGGTGTTGAAATACTTATTTGCAGCTGTATCATACAAATAAATAGTTAAAAAATCATACATTGTGATTTCTGGATTTTTGTTTTTAGATTATGTCTCTCACAGTGGACATGCACCTACGACGACAATTTCAGACCCCTCCATGATTTCCAAGTGGGAGAACTTGCAAAATAGCAGGGTGTTCAAATACTTATTTTCCTCACTGTATGTAGTATGTGAATAAGCTTTAAAATTCAAAGGGGAGCAATATTTGGCCATTTTGGGCCAGTGCAAATTCAGGCACTTTAGCAATAGAATTGTTAATAATTATGATTTGGTTGGAGCTGGGTTTTCTCCAAAACTCCAGGGTAGATATGATCAGGCTGGGCATCAATGGGAAATGTAGTATGTGATTCAGCTTTAAAATTCAACGGGGAGCAATATTTGACCATTTTGGGCCAGTGCAAAGTCAGGCACATTAACAATAGAATTTTCAATAATCATGAATTGGTTGGTGCTGGGTTTTCTCCAAAACTCCAGGGTAGATATGGACAGGCTGGCCATCAATGGGAAATGTAGTATATGTAGTATGTGAATAAGCTTTAAAATTCAAAGGGGAGCAATATTTGGCCATTTTGGGCCAGTGCAAAGTCAGGCACTTTAGAAAGAGAATTGTCAATAATCATGATTTGGTTGGAGCTGGGTTTTCTCCATAACTCGAGGGTAGATATGGACAGGCTGGACATCAATGGGAAATGTTGTATGTTAATCAGCTTTAAAATTCAATGGAGAGCAATATTTGGCCATTTTGGGCCCGTCCAAAGTCAGACACTTTAGCAATAGAATTGTCAATAATCATGAATTGGTTGGAGCTGGGTTTTCTCCAAAACTCCAGGGTAGATATGAATAGGCTGGGCATCAATGGGAAATGAAGTATGTGAATCAGTTTATAATTCAACGGGGAGCAATTTTTGGCCATATTGGGCCAGTGCAAAGTCAGAGACTTTAGAAATAGAATTGTCAATAATCATGATTTGGTTGGTGCTGGGTTTTCTCCAAAACTCCAGGGTAGATATTGACAGGCTGGGCATCAATGGGAGATGTAGTACCTTTAGTATGTGAACCAGTTTTAAAATTCAAAGGGGAGCAATTTTAGGCCATTTTGGGCCAGTGCAAAGTCAGGCAATTTAGGAATAGAATTGTCAATAATCATAATTTGGTTGGAGCCTTGTTTTCTCCATAACTCCAGGGTAGATATGGACAGGCTGGGCATCAATGGGAAAGGTACTATGTTTAGTATGTGAATCAGCTTTAAAATTCAAAGGGAAGCAATATTTGGCCATTTTGGGCCAGTGCAAAGTCAGGCACTTTAGAAAGAGAATTGTCAATAATCATGATTTGGTTAGAGCTGGGTTTTCTCCATAACTCGAGGGTAGATATGGACAGGCTGGACATCAATGGGAAATGTCGTATGTTAATCAGCTTTAAAATTCAACGGAGAGCAATATTTGGCCATTTTGGGCCCGTCCAAAGTCAGACACTTTAGCAATAGAATTGTCAATAATCATGAATTGGTTGGAGCTGGGTTTTCTCCAAAACTCCAGGGTAGATATGAATAGGCTGGGCATCAATGGGAAATGAAGTATGTGAATCAGTTTATAATTAAACGGGGAGCAATTTTTGGCCATATTGGGCCAGTGCAACGTCAGAGACTTTAGAAATATAATTGTCAATAATCATGATTTGGTTGGTGCTGGGTTTTCTCCAAAATTCCAGGGTAGATATGGACAGGCTGGGCATCAATGGGAAAGGTACTATGTGTAGTATGTGAATCAGCTTTAAAATTCAAAGGGGAGCAATATTTGTCCATTTGGGGCCAGTTTAAATTAAGGCACTTTAGCAATAGAATTGTAAATAATCATGATTTGGTTGGAGCTGGTTTTTCTCCATTACTCCAGGGTAGATATGGACATGCTGGGCATCAATGGGAAATGCAGTATGTGAATCAGCTTTAAAATTCAACAGGGAGCAATGTTTGGCCATTTTGGGCCAGTGCAAAGTCAGGCACATTAACAATATAATTGTCAATAATCATGAATTGGTTGGTGCTGTCCTTTCTCCAAAACTCCAGGGTAGATATGGACAGGCTGGGCATCAATGGGAAATGTTGTATGTGAATCAGCTTTAAAATTCAACGGGGAGCAATATTTGGCCATTTTGGGCCAGTGCAAAGTCAGGCACATTAACAACAGAATTGTCAATAATCATGAATTGGTTGGTGCTAGGTTTTCTCCAAAACTCCAGGTTACATATTGACAGGCTGGGCATCAATGGGAAATGTATTATCTGTAGTATATGAATCAGCTTTAAAATTTAATGGAGAGCCATATTTGGCCATTTGGTGCAAGTGCAAATTCAGGCACTTTCGCAATAGAATTTTCAATAATCATGATTTGGTTGGAGCTGGATTTTCTCCAAAACTCCAGCGTAGATATAGAAAGGCTGGGCATCAATGGGAAATACAGTATCTTTAGTATGTGAATCAGCTTTAAAATTCAACAGGGAGAAATATTTGGCCATTTTAGGCCATTGCAAAGTCAAGCACTTTACTAATAGAATTGTCAATAATCATGATTTGGTTGGAGCTGGGTTTTCTCAAAAACTCCAGGGTAGATATTGACAGGCTGTGCATCAATGGGAGATGTAGTACCTTTTAATGTGAATCAGTTTTCAAATTCAACGGGGAGCAATTTTTGGCCATTTTGGGCCAGTGCAAAGTCAGGCACATTAACAATAGAATTGTCAATAATCATGAATTGTTTGGTGCTGGGTTTTCTCCATAACTCCAGGGTAGATATGGACAGGCTGGGCATCAATGGGAAATGTAGTATCTGTAGTATGTGAATCAGCTTTAAAATTCAAAGGGGAGCAATATTTGGCCATTTTGGGCCAGTGCAAATTCAGGCACTTTAGCAATAGAATTGTTAATAATTATGATTTGGTTGGAGCTGGGTTTTCTCCAAAACTCCAGGGTAGATATGATCAGGCTGGGCATCAATGGGAAATGTAGTATGTGATTCAGCTTTAAAATTCAACGGGGAGCAATATTTGACCATTTTGGGCCAGTGCAAAGTCAGGCACATTAACAATAGAATTTTCAATAATCATGAATTGGTTGGTGCTGGGTTTTCTCCAAAACTCCAGGGTAGATATGGACAGGCTGGCCATCAATGGGAAATGTAGTATATATAGTATGTGAATAAGCTTTAAAATTCAAAGGGGAGCAATATTTGGCCATTTTGGGCCAGTGCAAAGTCAGGCACTTTAGAAAGAGAATTGTCAATAATCATGATTTGGTTGGAGCTGGGTTTTCTCCATAACTCGAGGGTAGATATGGACAGGCTGGACATCAATGGGAAATGTTGTATGTTAATCAGCTTTAAAATTCAATGGAGAGCAATATTTGGCCATTTTGGGCCCGTCCAAAGTCAGACACTTTAGCAATAGAATTGTCAATAATCATGAATTGGTTGGAGCTGGGTTTTCTCCAAAACTCCAGGGTAGATATGAATAGGCTGGGCATCAATGGGAAAAGAAGTATGTGAATCAGTTTATAATTCAACGGGGAGCAATTTTTGGCCATATTGGGCCAGTGCAAAGTCAGAGACTTTAGAAATAGAATTGTCAATAATCATGATTTGGTTGGTGCTGGGTTTTCTCCAAAACTCCAGGGTAGATATTGACAGGCTGGGCATCAATGGGAGATGTAGTACCTTTAGTATGTGAACCAGTTTTAAAATTCAAAGGGGAGCAATTTTAGGCCATTTTGGGCCAGTGCAAAGTCAGGCACTTTAGAAAGAGAATTGTCAATAATCATGATTTGGTTAGAGCTGGGTTTTCTCCATAACTCGAGGGTAGATATGGACAGGCTGGACATCAATGGGAAATGTCGTATGTTAATCAGCTTTAAAATTCAACGGAGAGCAATATTTGGCCATTTTGGGCCCGTCCAAAGTCAGACACTTTAGCAATAGAATTGTCAATAATCATGAATTGGTTGGAGCTGGGTTTTCTCCAAAACTCCAGGGTAGATATGAATAGGCTGGGCATCAATGGGAAATGAAGTATGTGAATCAGTTTATAATTAAACGGGGAGCAATTTTTGGCCATATTGGGCCAGTGCAACGTCAGAGACTTTAGAAATATAATTGTCAATAATCATGATTTGGTTGGTGCTGGGTTTTCTCCAAAATTCCAGGGTAGATATGGACAGGCTGGGCATCAATGGGAAAGGTACTATGTGTAGTATGTGAATCAGCTTTAAAATTCAAAGGGGAGCAATATTTGTCCATTTGGGGCCAGTTTAAATTAAGGCACTTTAGCAATAGAATTGTAAATAATCATGATTTGGTTGGAGCTGGTTTTTCTCCATTACTCCAGGGTAGATATGGACATGCTGGGCATCAATGGGAAATGCAGTATGTGAATCAGCTTTAAAATTCAACAGGGAGCAATGTTTGGCCATTTTGGGCCAGTGCAAAGTCAGGCACATTAACAATATAATTGTCAATAATCATGAATTGGTTGGTGCTGTCCTTTCTCCAAAACTCCAGGGTATATATGGACAGGCTGGGCATCAATGGGAAATGTAGTTTCTGTAGTATGTGAATCAGCTTTAAAATTCAACGAGGAGCCATATTTGGCCATTTTGGGCCAGTGCAAAGTCAGGTACATTAACTATAGAATTTTCAATAACCATGAATTGGTTGGTGCTGGGTTTTCTCCAAAACTCCAGGATAGATATGGACAAGCTGGGCATCAATGCAAAATTTAGTACCTGTAGAATGTGAATAAGTTTTAAAATTCAACGGGGAGCAATATTTGGCCATTTTGGGCCAGTGCAAAGTCAGGAACTTTAGCAATAGAATTGTCAATAATCATGATTTGGTTGGTGCTGGGTTTTCTCCAAACTCCAGGGTAGATATTGACAGGCTGGGCATCAATGGGAGATGTAGTACCTTTTAATGTGAATCCGTTTTAAAATTCAACGGGGAGCAATTTTTGGCCATTTTGGGCCAGTGCAAAGTCAGGTACTTTAGCAATAGAATTGTCAATAATAATGAACTGTTTGGTGCTGGGTTTTCTCCAGAAATCCAGGGTAGATATGGACAGGCTGGGCATCAATGGGAAAAGTAGTATCTGTAGTATGTGAATCAGCTTTAAAATTCAAAGGGGAGCAATATTTGGCCATTTTGGGCCAGTGCAAATTCAGGCACTTTAGCAATAGAATTGTTAATAATCATGATTTGGTTGGAGCTGGGTTTTCTCCAAAACTCCAGGGTAGATATGATCAGGCTGGGCATCAATGGGAAATGTAGTGTGTGATTCAGCTTTAAAATTCAACGGGGAGCAATATTTGACCATTTTGGGCCAGTGCAAAGTTAGGCACATTAACAATAGAATTTTCAATAATCATGAATTGGTTGGTGCTGGGTTTTCTCCAAAACTCCAGGGTAGATATGGACAGGCTGGGCATCAATGGGAAATGTAGTATCTGTAGTATGTGAATAAGCTTTAAAATTCAAAGGGGAGCAATATTTGGCCATTTTGGGCCAGTGCAAAGTCAGTCACTTTAGAAAGAGAATTGTCAATAATCATGATTTGGTTGGAGCTGGGTTTTCTCCATAACTCGAGGGTAGATATGGACAGGCTGGACATCATTGGGAAATGTCGTATGTTAATCAGCTTTAAAATTCAACGGAGAGCAATATTTGGCCATTTTGGGCCCGTCCAAAGTCAGACACTTTAGCAATAGAATTGTCAATAATCATGAATTGGTTGGAGCTGGGTTTTCTCCAAAACTCCAGGGTAGATATGAATAGGCTGGGCATCAATGGGAAGTGAAGTATGTGAATCAGTTTATAATTCAACGGGGAGCAATTTTTGGCCATATTGGGCCAGTGCAAAGTCAGAGACTTTAGAAATAGAATTGACAATAATCATGATTTGGTTGGTGCTGGGTTTTCTCCAAAACTCCAGGGTAGATATTGACAGGCTGGGCATCAATGGGAGATGTAGTACCTTTAGTATGTGAACCAGTTTTAAAATTCAAAGGGGAGCAATTTTAGGCCATTTTGGGCCAGTGCAAAGTCAGGCAATTTAGGAATAGAATTGTCAATAATCATAATTTGGTTGGAGCCTTGTTTTCTCCATAACTCCAGGGTAGATATGGACAGGCTGGGCATCAATGGGAAAGGTACTATGTGTAGTATGTGAATCAGCTTTAAAATTCAAAGGGGAGCAATATTTGTCCATTTGGGGCCAGTTTAAAGTAAGGCACTTTAGCAATAGAATTGTAAATAATCATGATTTGGTTGGAGCTGGGTTTTCTCCATTACTCCAGGGTAGATATGGACATGCTGGGCATCAATGGGAAATGCAGTATGTGAAGCAGCTTTAAAATTCAACGAGGAGCCATATTTGGCCATTTTGGGCCAGTGCAAAGTCAGGTACATTAACTATAGAATTTTCAATAACCATTAATTGGTTGGTGCTGGGTTTTCTCCAAAACTCCAGGATAGATATGGACAAGCTGGGCATCAATGCAAAATGTAGTACCTGTAGAATGTGAATAAGTTTTAAAATTCAACGGGGAGCAATATTTGGCCATTTTGGGCCAGTGCAAAGTCAGGAACTTTAGCAATAGAATTGTCAATAATCATGATTTGGTTGGTGCTGGGTTTTCTCCAAACTCCAGGGTAGATATTGTGATGTCACCGGGACAGCTCAAGTAGTGCGAGGACACAAAGTTCAAACAAAACAAGGATTTTATTATAGTTCTTGGGAATCAACAAAAAAAACGTTCCAACTTCAAAACTCGAGACAGACGTCCTCGTCGGGGTGAAGGCAGAGAAGAAGGCATCACGCCGGGAGAGGGCATCCGCATTGCCATGGCACTTGCCAGCCCTTTGGACAACAGAAAAGTTAAACGCTTGCAAGCTCAAAAACCATCTGGTAACTCTACTGTTAATTTCCTTGTTCTTGGCCATCCACTGCAGAGGGGCATGATCAGATACCACCGTGAAACGTCGGCCCAGGAGATAGAATCGCAGGGACTCCAGGGCCCAGGTTACAGCGAGACATTCCTTTTCCACCGTTGAATAGTTCTTCTCCCTTGGAAGTAACTTCTTGCTGAGGTAGCGAATGGGATGTTCCTCACCGTCATGTGCCTGTGCGAGAACAGCACCCAGACCCACCTCCGAAGCATCCGCCTGGACAATGAATTCTTTCTTGAAGTCTGGCGCCACCAGGATCGGACTGGAGCAGAGTGCTCGCTTCAGGTTGGCGAAGGCCGCCTCCGCTGCAGGGTTCCACTTCACCATTCGTGAGTGGCGTTTGGTCATCAGCTCTGTCAAAGCGTTAGCTATGGTAGCAAAATCCGTAATAAAACGTCTATAGTAGCCGGCTAGACCCAAAAATGACCTCACCTGCTTCTTGGTGATGGGCTGTGGCCAGTCCTGTATGGCTTGCAATTTGGCTTTCTGAGGTTTGACCAACCCCTGCCCAATGGTGTATCCCAGGTAGTTCGTCTCACTGAAGGCCAGCCTGCACTTCTTCGGGTTCGCTTTGAGTCCTGCTTCCCTGAGCTAATCTAGCACCGCTTGTACTCGGGGTATGTGACTGGCCCAGTCTGGACTTTGTATGACCACATCATCCAAATATGCCGCTGTGTACCTCTTGTGGGGAGCAAGGACTCGATCCATCAGGCGTTGGAACGTGGCAGGTGCCCCGTGGAGACCAAACGGAAGCCGGGTGTACTGGTAGAGTCCCTCCGGGGTGGCAAAGGCTGTCTTTTCCTTGGACGCCGGGGTCAGGGGCACCTGCCAATAGCCTTTTGTGAGGTCAAGAGTGATTAGGAAGCGAGCATGCCCCAAAGAGTCCATTAAATCATTGACACGAGGCATTGGCTATGCATCAAATTCAGACACTTCATTCAACTTACGATAATCATTACAAAATCTTACTGACCCGTCTGGTTTGGGAACTAGTACAATGGGACTTGCCCAGGCACTTTGGGACTCTTCGATTATTCCCAGCTCCAGCATCTTCCTTACCTCCTCCTGTATAGCTACTTTACGAGCCTCTGGCACGCGGTACGGGCGCTGGTTTACCGTTTGGCCAGGCATGGTGCGGATCTCATGTTGGACCACCTCTGTGTGTCCGGGAAGGGAGGAGAAGACATCCAGGTTCCGATCCACGAGTTCCAGGGCCATGTGTCGTTGATGCGGGGACAGATTTGGACCCAGCTGAACTTCTTCTCGCACCGGTTCCTTGGACTCTGTGGGGGGTAGACAGCTGAACATTGCCTCTCTGGCGTGCCACTTCTTTAAGAGGCTAACATGATAAATTTGCTCAGGTTTTCTTTTATCAGGTTGCCTCACCTTGTAGTTTACCTTGCACACCCATTCAATGACCTCATATAGTCCTTGCCAAGTTGCCAGGAATTTACACTCGACGGTTGGCACTCTGTCCCCTGACTTAAACTCCCTGGGTTGAGCAGATCTGTTGTAGGAGGCTTGCTGTTGCCGCTGACTGGCCTCCAGGTGCTCACGCATCATGGGATAGATGGTCTTCATTCTCTCCCTCATGGCTCCGACATGCTCGATCAGTGTCCGCTGTTGGCATGGCTGCTCCTCCCAGGCCTCCTTGGCGATGTCGAGTAGTCCTCTGGGTCTGTAGGAAAGCAAGAGCTCAAAGGGTGAAAAACCAGTAGAAGACTGCGATACCTCTCTTACCGCAAATAATATGTAGGGTAACAGTTGATCCCAGTTGCGCCCATCTTCCCCAACCGCCTTCCGCAGCATGGACTTTAGTGTTTTGTTAAAGCGTTTGACTAAGCCGTCCGTCTGGGGGTGGTAGACAGAGGTTCTCAGCTGTTTGATTTTCAGTAAAGCACAGAGTTCTTTTATCACCCTGGACATGAACGGGGTCCCTTGGTCCGTCAATATCTCCTTTGGGATTCCCAGACTAGTTGAGAGAAGGAACAGCTCCTTGGCAATTTGTCTGGACGTAGCCTTCCTCAGCGGAATGGCCCCAGGGTACCGGGATGCATAGTCCAGGATGACCAGAATGTACTCATGCCCCCTGGAACTTTTCGGCAAGGACCCAACTATGTCTAACCCAATCCTCTCAAAAGGAGTTTCGATAATAGGCAAGGGGATGGGCGGGTTTCTATATGTGGGCTTTGGCGCCACCTGCTGACACTCAGGGCAACTAAGACAGTAGTTCTCTATCTCTTTGTGTACTCCCGGCCAAAAGAAACGTTGCAGGATTCTTTCCTTAGTCTTCTCTACTCCTAAATGGGCCCCTAGCGGGTGCGTGTCTGCTAGGTTGAGTACGGTGGCCCGATAGGGCTGTGGCACAAGGAGCTGTTCATGCACTTCCTCATTTTTTTTTACTACCTGGTACACTAACCCCCGGCATACTGCGAAATGGGGGTAAGTAGGGCTTGTTTTTTCATCTAACACTACTCCCTCTAATACCTGCACATTTCTTAAGGGATTTGCAAGAGTGGGATCTTGCAATTGAGCCGTACCATACTGGCCTGTGAGAGGGGGTAGCTCTTGGGTGCCTTGGACGTCTTCCTCACTGGAGATTGGAGCACTTTCCAGGGCCACCTTCTCTTCCCCTGTATCTGGACCAGTCTCTGTGTCATCTTGGGCACCTGCCATCCCTGCCAGAGCCCGGACGGGAGTGAGTGATTCTGAGGGTGGCATTTGAGCGTTTCTGAGGGACTCGGATTAGCCTCTCTTGAGTCTCTCTCCAGAGTGGGTAAAAGGCTGGGCAGTCTCGTCCAATTAGGACAGGGACGGGGAGGGAATCAACCACCCCCGCCACCGTGTGTATGGTGCCCCGGGTGGTGGTCATTGTGAGTTCAGTGATGGGGTAGTCTCTGGTGTCTCCATGGACACAGGAAACCGGGAGGACTTTCCCTGGGGTCAGACACGATGGGCCCACCAGGTCCTTACGCACAAGGGTGACCCGGCTACCTGAATCTAGTAGGGCCTCCACATCATGGTGATTCACAGTCACCGGGCAGGTGGGGGGTCGATCTGGGCCGCCATCTACGACTCCCACGAGCGAGGCAAAACGGTGTGTGGGTGGTGAGGTGGAGGACCCAGTGGTGGGCATAGGTTCATCTGCCGGTTTCCCACACTGCCAGGAGATATGTCCCATCTCTCCACACCGGTAACACTGTCGGGTTTCACTCTCCCGCTGTATTCTCCCTGGACCCGACTGGTTTCTGGCTCCGCCTGGGGCCGGGATAGGTCCTGACATGGCTGGGCTCAAGACCTTGGGGTTCTTTGGACGGGTTCCTCCCGTCTGTGGTGGTGACGCACTCCTGGGGTCTTTTCTGGAAGCACGCAGCATCTCCGCTGTGGCCTGGTACTTTTCTACAGCTTCCACGGTCAGATCAGCCGTGGTCAGGGCCTGTTGACTGATGAACCGTTTCGCTTCATAAGGCAGGGCACGTAAGTAACGATCCACCACAATAGCCTCCACCACCGCCGATGCCGTATTCCTCGTCGGATCTAGCCATTTCCGCGTGATCCGGACAAGTTCATGCATCTGCGCCCGAGGATGCTGGTCTGGTTGGAAGGTCCAGCTGTGAAAGCGCTGGGCCATACCAAATTTGGTGAGTCCATTTCTGCTGAGGATCTCAGACTTCAGGGCATCATAATCAGTTGCCTGGTCGGGGCCCAGGTCCCGGACAGCATTCAGAGACTCCCCGGTTAGAAATGGGGTTAACAGGCCCACCCACTTTTGCTTGGGCCAGGCTTCCCTAGTGCCTGTGGCTTCAAAGGCATGTAGGTACGCCTCAACATCATCGGTGGCCCCCATCTTAGCTATAAAGTCACGCGCCTTTATTGGGTGGGCATTTTGGGTAGCCATCTGTCTCTGCAACTGCAATTCCTCTGCCTTCAGAAGGTTGGCTTTTCTTTGCTCCTCCAAGAGAGCCGCATTTGCTTGCATCTGGGCTTGCTGGCCAGCAACAAGGGCTTTCAAAATCTCCTCCATTTTAATCGGCGGGGGGCCTACGGCCAATTTGGAAAACTGGGTGATCAAACTTTCAGTATCCTCCTCTGACATGCACTATTAACTGGCTGGGAATCAGTGGGAAATTTAGTACCTGTAGTATGTGAATCAGTTTTAAAATTCAACGGGGAGCAATTTTTTGGCCATTTTGGGCTAGTGCAAAGTCAAGCACATTAGCAATAGAATTGTCAATAATAAAGAATTGGTTGGTGCTGGGTTTTCTGCAAAACTCCAGGGTAGATATGGGCAGGCTGGGCATCAATGGGAAATTTAGTACCGGTAGTATGTGAATCAGTTTTAAAATTCAACGGGGAGCAATGTTTGGCCATTTTGGGCTAGTGAAAAAGTCAAGCACTTTAGCAATAGAATTGTCAATAATAATGCATTGGTTGGTGCTGGGTTTTCTGCAAAACTCCAGGGTATATATGGACAGGCTGGGCATCAATGGGAAATGTAGTACCTTTAGTATGTGAATCAGTTTTATAATTCAAAGGGGAGCAATTTTTGGCCATTTTGGGCCAGTGCAAAGTCAGGCACTTTAGAAAGAGAATTGTCAATGATCATGATTTGGTTGGAGCTGGGTTTTCTCTATAAAATCAGGGTAGATATGGACATGCTGGTCATCAATGGGAAATGCAGTATGTGAATCAGCTTTAAAATTCAACAGGGAGCAATATTTGGTCATTTTGGGCCAGTGCAAAGTCAGGCACATTAACAATAGAATTGTCAATGATCATGAATTGGTTGGTGCTGTGTTTTCTCCAAAACTCCAGGGTAGATATGGACTGGCTGGGCATCAATGGGAAAAGTAGTATGTGTAGTATGTGAATCAGCTTTAAAATTCAACGGGGAGCATTATTTGGCCATTTTGGGCCAGTGCAAAGTCAGGCACTTCAGAAATAGAATTGTCAATAATCATGATTTTGTTGTTGCTGGGTTTTCTCCATAACTCCGGTGTATATATGGACAGGCTGGGCATCAATGGGAAATGTAGTACCTTTATTATGTGAATCGTTTAAAAATTCAACGGGGAGCAATATTTGGCCATTTTAGGCCACTGCAAAGTCAGGCACTTTAGCATTAGAATTGTCAATAACCATGATTTGGTTGGAGCTGGGTTTTCTCCAACACTAAAGTTTAGATATTGACAGGCTGGGCATCAATGGGAAATGTAGTACCTTTAGTATGTGAATCGGTTTGAAAATTCAACGGGGAGCAATATTTGACCATTTTCGGCCAGTGCAAAGTCAGGCACTTTAGCAACAGAACTGTCAATAACCATTATTTGGTTGGAGCTGGGTTTTCTCTATAACATCAGGGTAGATATGGACAGGCTGGGAATCAGTGGGAAATGTAGTACCTTTAGTATGTGAATCAGTTTTAAAATTCAACGGGGATCATTTTTGGCCATTTTGGGCCAGGGCAAAGTCAGGCACATTAACAATATAATTGTTAATAATCATGATTTGGTTGGAGCTGGGTTTTCCCATTACTCCAGGGTAGATATGGACATGCTGGTCATCAATGGGAAATGCAGTATGTGAATCAGCTTTAAAATTCAACAGGGAGCAATGTTTGGCCATTTTGGGCCAGTGCAAAGTCAGGCACATTAACAATATAATTGTCAATAATCATGAATTGGTTGGTACTGTATTTTCTCCAAAACTCCAGGATAGCTATGGACAGGCTGGGCATCAATGGGAAATGTAGTATGTGAATCCGCTTTAGAATTCAACGGGGAGCAATATTTGACCATTTTGGGCCAGTGCAAAGTCAGGCACTTTAGCAATAGAATTTTCATAAATCATGATTTGGTTGGAGCTGGGTTTTCTCCATAACTCCAAGGTATATATGGACAGACTGGGCATCAATGGGAAATGTAGTACGTTTAGTATGTGAATCAGTTTTCAAATTCAACAGGGAGCAATTTTTGGCCATTTTCGGCCTGTGCAAAGACAGGCACTTGAGCAACAGAACTGTCAATAATCATGATTTGGTTGGTGCCGGGTTTTCTCCAAAACTCCGGGGTAAATATGGACAGGCTGGGCATCAATAGGAAATGTATTATCAGTAGTATGTGAGTCAGCTTTAAAATTCAACGGGGATCAATATTTGGCCATTTTAGGCCAGTGCAAAGTCAGTCATTTTAGCACTAGAATTGTCAATAATCATGATTTGGTTGGAACAGGGGTTTCCCAAAATCTCCAGGGTAGATATTGACAGGCTGGGCATCAATGGGAAATGTAGTACCTTTAGTATGTTTTTCTTTTTTTAAATTCAACGGGGAGCAATTTTTGGCCATTTTGGGCCAGTGCAAAATCAGGCACCTTAGGAATAGAATTGTCAATAATCATGATTTGGTTGGAGCAGGGTTTTCCCAAAAACTCCAGGGTAGATATTGACAGGCTGGGCATCAATGGGAAATGTAGTATGTGAATCCGCTTTAGAATTCAACGGGGAGCAATATTTGGCCATTTTGGGACATATCAAAGTCAGGCACATTAACAATAGAATTGTCAATAATCATGAATTGGTTGGTGCTGGGTTTTCTCCAAAACTCCAGGGTAGATATGGACAGGCTGGGCATCAATGGAAAATGTAGTACCTTTAGTATGTGAATCAGTTTTAAAATTCAAAGGGGAGCAATTTTTGGCCATTTTGGGCCAGTGCAAAGTCAGGCACTTTAGCAATAGAATTGTCAATAATCATGATTTGGTTGGAGCTGGGTTTTCCCATTACTCCAGGGTAGATATGGACATGCTGGTCATCAATGGGAAATGCAGTATGTGAATCAGCTTTAAAATTCAACAGGGAGCAATGTTTGGCCATTTTGGGCCAGTGCAAAGTCAGGCACATTAACAATATAATTGTCAATAATCATGAATTGGTTGGTGCTGTATTTTCTCCAAAACTCCAGGATAGCTATGGACACTCTGGGCATCAATGGGAAATGTAGTATGTGTAGTATGTGAATCAGATTTAAAATTCAACGGGGAGCAAAATTTGTCCATTTTGGGCCATTGCAAAGTCAGGCAATTTAGGAATAGAATTGTCAATAATCATGATTTGGTTGGAGCAGGGTTTTCCCAAAAACTCCAGGGTAGATATTGACAGGCTGGGCATCAATGGGAAATGTAGTATGTGAATCCGCTTTAGAATTCAACGGGGAGCAATATTTGGCCATTTTGGGCCAGTTCAAAGTCAGGCACTTTAGCAATAGAATTCTCAATAATCATGATTTGGTTGGAGCTGGGTTTTCTCCAGAACTCCAGGGTAGATAGACAGGCTGGGCATCAATGGGCAATTTAGTACCTTTTAATGTGAATCACTTTCAAAATTTAACAGGGAGCCATATTTGGCCATTCGGTGCCAGTGCAAAGTCAGGCACTTTAGCAATACAATTGTCAATAATCATGATTTGGTTTGAGCTGGGTTTTCTCCAAAACTCCAGGGTAGATATGGACAGGCTGGGCATCAATGGAAAATGTAGTACCTGTCGTATGTGAATCAGTTTTAAAATTCAACAGGGAGCATTTTTGGCCATTTCCGGCCAGTGCAAAGTCAAGCACTTTAGCAATAGAATTGTCAATAATAATGAAATGGTTGGTGCTGGGTTATCTCCAAAACTCCAAGGTATATATGGAAAGCCTGAGATTCATTGGGAAATGTAGTATGTGTATCAGCTTTAAAATTAAACAGGGAGCAATATTTGGCCATTTTGGGCCATTGCAAAGTCAGGCACATTAACAATAGAATTGTCAATAATCATGAATTGGTTGGTGCTGGGTTTTCTACAAAAATCCAGGGTAGATATGGACAGGCTGGGCATCAATGGGAAATGTAGTATGTGTAGTATGTGAATCAGCTTTAAAATTCAACGGGGAGCAATTTTTGGCCATTTTGGGCCAGTGCAAAGTCAGGCACTTTAGCAATAGAATTGTCAATAATCATGATTTGGTTGGAGCTGGGTTTTCCCATTACTCCAGGGTAGATATGGACATGCTGGTCATCAATGGAAAATGCAGTATGTGAATCAGCTTTAAAATTCAACAGGGAGCAATGTTTGGCCATTTTGGCCCAGTGCAAAGTCAGGCACATTAACAATATAATTGTCAATAATCATGAATTGGTTGGTGCTGTGTTTTCTCCAAAACTCCAGGGTAGATATGGACAGGCTGTGCATCAATGGGAAATGTAGTATGTGTAGTATGTGAATCAGATTTACAATTCAACGGGGAGCCATATTTGTCAATTTTGGGCCATTGCAAAGTCAGGCACTTTAGTAATAGAATTGTCAATAATCATGATTTGGTTGGAGAAGGGTTTTCCCAAAAACTCCAGGGTAGATATTGACAGGCTGGGCATCAATGGGAAATGTAGTATGTGAATCCACTTTAGAATTAAACAGGGAGCAATATTTGGCCATTTTGGGCCATATCAAAGTCAGGCACATTAACAATAGAATTGTCAATAATCATGAATTGGTTGGTGCTGGGTTTTCTCCAAAACTCCAGGGTAGATATGGACAGGCTGGGCATCAATGGAAAATTTAGTACCTGTAGTATGTGAATCAGTTTTAAAATTCAAAGGGGAGCATTTTGGCCATTTCGGGCCAGTGCAAAGTCAAGCACTTTAGCAATAGAAATGTCAATAATAATGAAATTTTTGGTGCTGGGTTATCTCCAAAACTCCAAGGTAGATATGGAAAGGCTGAGCATCATTGGGAAATGTAGTATGTGAATCAGCGTTAAAATTAATCAGGGAGCAATATTTGGCCATTTTGGGCCATTGCAAAGTCAGGCACATTAACAACAGAATTGACAATAATCATGAATTGGTTGGTGCTGGGTTTTCTACAAAAATCCAGGGTAGATATGGACAGGCTGGGCATCAATGGGAAATGTAGTATGTGTAGTATGTGAATCAGCTTTAAAATTCAACGGGGAGCAATTTTTGGCCATTTTGGGCCAGTGCAAAGTCCTGCACTTTAGCAATAGAATTGTCAATAATCATGATTTGGTTGGAGCTGGGTTTTCTCCAAAACTCCAGGGTAGATATAGACAGGCTGGGCATCAATGGGAAATGTAGGACGTTTAGTATGTGAATCGGTTTTTAAAATTCAACGGGTAGCAATATTTGGCCATTTTGGGCCAGTGCAAAGTCAGGCACATTAACAATAGAATTGTCAATAATCATGAATTGGTTGGTGCTGGGTTTTCTCCATAACTCCAGGGTAGATATAGACAGGTTGGGCATCAATGGAAAATGTAGTACCTGTAGTATGTGAATCAGTTTTAAAATTCAACAGGGAGCATTTTTGGCCATTTCGGGCCAGTGCAAAGTCAAGCACTTTAGCAAGAGAATTGTCAATAATAATGAAATGGTTGGTGCTGGGTTATCTCCAAAACTCCAAGGTAGATATGGAAAGGCTGAGCATCATTGGGAAATGTAGTATGTGAATCAGATTTAAAATTAAACAGGGAGCAATATTTGGCCATTTTGGGCCATTGCAAAGTCAGGCACATTAACAATAGAATTGTCAATAATCATGAATTGGTTGTTGCTGGGCTTTCTAAAAAAATCCAGGGTAGATATGGACAGGCTGGGCATAAATGGGAAATATAGTATGTGTAGTATGTGACTTAGTTTGAAAATTCAAAGGGGAGCAATTTTTGGCCATTTTGGACCGGTGCAATGTCAGGCACTTTAGCAATAGAATTGGCAATAATCATGATTTGGTTGGAGCTGGGTTTTCCCATTACTCCAGGGTAGATATGGACATGCTGGTCATCAATGGGAAATGCAGTATGTGAATCAGCTTTAAAATTCAACAGGGAGCAATGTTTGGCCATTTTGGGCCAGTGCAAAGTCAGGCACATTAACAATATAATTGTCAATAATCATGAATTGGTTGGTGCTGTATTTTCTCCAAAACTCCAGGATAGCTATGGACAGGCTGGGCATCAATGGGAAATGTAGTATGTGAATCCGCTTTAGAATTCAACGGGGAGCAATATTTGGCCATTTTGGGCCAGTTCAAAGTCAGGCACTTTAGCAATAGAATTCTCAATAATCATGATTTGGTTGGAGCTGGGTTTTCTCCAAAACTCCAGGGTAGATAGACAGGCTGGGCATCAATGCGAAATTTAGTACCTTTTAATGTGAATCACTTTCAAAATTTAACAGGGAGCCATATTTGGCCATTCGGTGCCAGTGCAAAGTCAGGCACTTTAGCAATAGAATTGTCAATAATCATGATTTGGTTTGAGCTGGGTTTTCTCCAAAACTCCAGGGTAGATATGGACAGGCTGGGCATCAATGGAAAATTTAGTACCTGTCGTATGTGAATCAGTTTTAAAATTCAACAGGGAGCATTTTTGGCCATTTCGGGCCAGTGCAAAGTCAAGCACTTTAGCAATAGAATTGTCAATAATAATGAAATGGTTGGTGCTGGGTTATGTCCAAAACTCCAAGGTATATATGGAAAGCCTGAGATTCATTGAGAAATGTAGTATGTGAATCAGCTTTAAAATTAAACGGGAGCAATATTTGGCCATTTTGGGCCATTGCAAAGTCAGGCACATTAACAATAGAATTGTCAATAATCATGAATTGGTTGGTGCTGGGTTTTCTACAAAAATCCAGGGTAGATATGGACAGGCTGGGCATCAATGGGAAATGTAGTATGTGTAGTATGTGAATCAGCTTTAAAATTCAACGGGGAGCAATTTTTGGCCATTTTGGGTCAGTGCAAAGTCAGGCACTTTAGCAATAGAATTGTCAATAATCATGATTTGGTTGGAGCTGGGTTTTCCCATTACTCCAGGGTAGATATGGACATGCTGGTCATCAATGGGAAATGTAGTATGTGTAGTATGTGAATCAGCTTTAAAATTCAACAGGGAGCAATGTTTGGCCATTTTGGCCCAGTGCAAAGTCTGGCACATTAACAATATAATTGTCAATAATCATGAATTGGTTGGTGCTGTGTTTTCTCCAAAACTCCAGGGTAGATATGGACAGTCTGGGCATCAATGGGAAATGTAGTATCTGTAGTATGTGAATCAGTTTTAAAATTCAATGGGGAGCAATTTTTGGCCATCTTGGGCCAGTGCAAAGTCAGGCACTTTAGCAATAGAATTGTCAATAATCATGATTTGGTTGGAGCTGGGTTTTCTCCATAACTCTAGGGTAGATATGGAAAGGCTGAGCATCATTGGGAAATGTAGTATGTGAATCAGCTTTAAAATTCAACGGGGAGCAATATTTGGCCATTTTGGGCCAGTGCAAAGTCAGGCACATTAACAATAGAGTTGTCAATAATCATGAAATGGTTGGTGCTGGGTTTTCTCCAAAACTCCAGGGTAGCTATGGACAGGCTGTGCATCAATGGGAAATGTAGTATGTGTAGTATGTGAATCAGATTTACAATTCAACGGGAAGCAATATTTGTCAATTTTGGGCCATTGCAAAATCAGGCACTTTAGTAATAGAATTGTCAATAATCATGATTTGGTTGGAGAAGGGTTTTCCCAAAAACTCCAGGGTAGATATTGACAGGCTGGGCATTAATGGGAAATGTAGTATGTGAATCCGCTTTAGAATTAAACAGGGAGCAATATTTGGCCATTTTGGGCCATATCAAAGTCAGGCACATTAACAATAGAATTGTCAATAATCATGAATTGGTTGGTGCTGGGTTTTCTCCAAAACTCCAGGGTAGATATGGACAGGCTGGGCATCAATGGAAAATTTAGTACCTGTAGTATGTGAATCAGTTTTAAAATTCAAAGGGGAGCATTTTGGCCATTTCGGGCCAGTGCAATGTCAAGCACTTTAGCAATAGAATTGTCAATAATAATGACATTTTTGGTGCTGGGTTATCTCCAAAAATCCAAGGTAGATATAGAAAGGCTGAGCATCATTGGGAAATGTAGTATGTGAATCAGCTTTAAAATTAAACAGGGAGCAATATTTGGCCATTTTGGGCCATTGCAAAGTCAGGCACATTAACAACCGAATTGACAATAATCATGAATTGGTTGGTGCTGGGTTTTCTACAAAAATCCAGGGTAGATATGGACAGGCTGGGCATCAATGGGAAATGTAGTATGTGTAGTATGTGAATCAGCTTTAAAATTCAATGGGGAGCAATTTTTGGCCATTTTGGGTCAGTGCAAAGTCAGGCACTTTAGCAATAGAATTGTCAATAATCATGATTTGGTTGGAGCTGGGTTTTCCCATTACTCCAGGGTAGAGATGGACATGCTGGTCATCAATGGAAAATGCAGTATGTGAATCAGCTTTAAAATTCAACAGGGAGCAATGTTTGGCCATTTTGGCCCAGTGCAAAGTCAGGCACATTAACAATATAATTGTCAATAATCATTAATTGGTTGGTGCTGTGTTTTCTCCAAAACTCCAGGGTAGATATGGACAGTCTGGGCATCAATGGGAAATATAGTATCTGTAGTATGTGAGTCAGTTTTAAAATTCAATGGGGAGCAATTTTTGGCCATCTTGGGCCAGTGCAAAGTCAGGCACTTTAGCAATAGAATTGTCAATAATCATGATTTGGTTGGAGCTGGGTTTTCTCCATAACTCTAGGGTAGATATGGAAAGGCTGAGCATCATTGGGAAATGTAGTATGTGAATCAGCTTTAAAATTCAACGGGGAGCAATATTTGGCCATTTTGGGCCAGTGCAAAGTCAGGCACATTAACAATAGAGTTGTCAATAATCATTAAATGGTTGGTGCTGGGTTTTCTCCAAAACTCCAGGGTAGCTATGGACAGGCTGTGCATCAATGGGAAATGTAGTATGTGTAGTATGTGAATCAGATTTACAATTCAACGGGGAGCAATATTTGTCAATTTTGGGCCATTGCAAAGTCAGGCACTTTAGTAATAGAATTGTCAATAATCATGATTTGGTTGGAGAAGGGTTTTCCCAAAAACTCCAGGGTAGATATTGACAGGCTGGGCATCAATGGGAAATGTAGTATGTGAATCCGCTTTAGAATTAAACAGGGAGCAATATTTGGCCATTTTGGGCCATATCAAAGTCAGGCACATTAACAATAGAATTGTCAATAATCATGAATTGGTTGGTGCTGGGTTTTCTCCAAAACTCCAGGGTAGATATGGACAGGCTGGGCCTCAATGGAAAATGTAGTACCTGTAGTATGTGAATCAGTTTTAAAATTCAAAGGGGAGCATTTTGGCCATTTCGGGCCAGTGCAAAGTCAAGCACTTTAGCAATAGAATTGTCAATAATAATGACATTTTTGGTGCTGGGTTATCTCCAAAAATCCAAGGTAGATATAGAAAGGCTGAGCATCATTGGGAAATGTAGTATGTGAATCAGCTTTAAAATTAAACAGGGAGCAATATTTGGCCATTTTGGGCCATTGCAAAGTCAGGCACATTAACAACCGAATTGACAATAATCATGAATTGGTTGGTGCTGGGTTTTCTACAAAAATCCAGGGTAGATATGGACAGGCTGGGCATCAATGGGAAATGTAGTATGTGTAGTATGTGAATCAGCTTTAAAATTCAATGGGGAGCAATTTTTGGCCATTTTGGGTCAGTGCAAAGTCAGGCACTTTAGCAATAGAATTGTCAATAATCATGATTTGGTTGGAGCTGGGTTTTCCCATTACTCCAGGGTAGAGATGGACATGCTGGTCATCAATGGAAAATGCAGTATGTGAATCAGCTTTAAAATTCAACAGGGAGCAATGTTTGGCCATTTTGGCCCAGTGCAAAGTCAGGCACATTAACAATATAATTGTCAATAATCATTAATTGGTTGGTGCTGTGTTTTCTCCAAAACTCCAGGGTAGATATGGACAGTCTGGGCATCAATGGGAAATATAGTATCTGTAGTATGTGAGTCAGTTTTAAAATTCAATGGGGAGCAATTTTTGGCCATCTTGGGCCAGTGCAAAGTCAGGCACTTTAGCAATAGAATTGTCAATAATCATGATTTGGTTGGAGCTGGGTTTTCTCCATAACTCTAGGGTAGATATGGAAAGGCTGAGCATCATTGGGAAATGTAGTATGTGAATCAGCTTTAAAATTCAACGGGGAGCAATATTTGGCCATTTTGGGCCAGTGCAAAGTCAGGCACATTAACAATAGAGTTGTCAATAATCATTAAATGGTTGGTGCTGGGTTTTCTCCAAAACTCCAGGGTAGCTATGGACAGGCTGTGCATCAATGGGAAATGTAGTATGTGTAGTATGTGAATCAGATTTACAATTCAACGGGGAGCAATATTTGTCAATTTTGGGCCATTGCAAAGTCAGGCACTTTAGTAATAGAATTGTCAATAATCATGATTTGGTTGGAGAAGGGTTTTCCCAAAAACTCCAGGGTAGATATTGACAGGCTGGGCATCAATGGGAAATGTAGTATGTGAATCCGCTTTAGAATTAAACAGGGAGCAATATTTGGCCATTTTGGGCCATATCAAAGTCAGGCACATTAACAATAGAATTGTCAATAATCATGAATTGGTTGGTGCTGGGTTTTCTCCAAAACTCCAGGGTAGATATGGACAGGCTGGGCCTCAATGGAAAATGTAGTACCTGTAGTATGTGAATCAGTTTTAAAATTCAAAGGGGAGCATTTTGGCCATTTCGGGCCAGTGCAAAGTCAAGCACTTTAGCAATAGAATTGTCAATAATAATGAATTTTTTGGTGCTGGGTTATCTCCAAAACTCCAAGGTAGATATGGAAAGGCTGAGCATCAATGGGAAATGTAGTATGTGAATCAGCTTTAAAATTAAACAGGGAGCAATATTTGGCCATTTTGGGCCATTGCAAAGTCAGGCACATTAACAACAGAATTGACAATAATCATGAATTTGTTGGTGCTGGGTTTTCTACAAAAATCCAGGGTAGATATGGACAGGCTGGGCATCAATGGGAAATGTAGTATGTGTAGTATGTGAATCAGCTTTAAAATTCAACGGGGAGCAATTTTTGGCCATTTTGGGCCAGTGTAAAGTCAGGCACTTTAGCAATAGAATTGTCAATAATCATGATTTGGTTGGAGCTGGGTTTTCTCCAAAACTCCAGGGTAGATATAGACAGGCTGGGCATCCATGGGAAATGTAGGACGTTTAGTATGTGAATCGGTTTTTAAAATTCAACGGGGAGCAATATTTGGCCATTTTGGGCCAGTGCAAAGTCAGGCACATTAACAATAGAATTGTCAATAATCATGAATTGGTTGGTGCTGGGTTTTCTCCATAACTCCAGGGTAGATATAGACAGGTTGGGCATCAATGGGAAATGTAGTATGCGTATTATGTGAATCAGCTTTAAAATTCAACGGGGAGCAATATTTGACCATGTTGGGCCAGTGCAAAGTCAGGCACTTTAGCAATAGAATTTTCAATATTCATGATTTGGTTGGAGCTGGGTTTTCTCCATAACTCCAGGGTATATATGGACAGGCTGGGCATCAATGGGAAATGTAGTACATTTAGTATGTGAATCGGGTTTCAAATTCAACGGGGAGCAATTTTTGGCCATTTTCGGCCAGTGCAAAGTCAGGCACTTTAGCAATAGAATTATCAATAATCATGATTTGGTTGGAGCTGGGTTTTCTCCAAAACTGCAGGATAGATATTGACAAACTGGGCATGAATGGGAGATGTAGTACATTTTAATGTGAATCAGTTTTTAAATTCAACGGGGAGCAAATTTTAGCCATTTTGGGCCAGTGCAAAGTCAGGCACTTTAGCAATAGAATTGTCAATAATCATGATTTGGCTGGAGCTGGGTTTTCTCCATAACTCCATGGTAGATATGGACAGGCTGGACATCATTGGGAAATGTAGAATGTGAATCAGCTTTAAGATTCAACGGGGAGCAACATTTGGCCATTTTGGGCCAGTGCAAAGTCAGGCACATTAACAATAGAACTGTCAATAATCATGAATTGGTTGGTGCTGGGTTTTCTCCAAAACTCCAGGGTAGATATGGACAGGCTGGGCATCAATGGGAAATGTAGTATCTGTAGTATGTGAATCAGCTTTAAAATTGAACGGGTAGCCATATTTGGCCATTTGGTGCCAGTGCAAAGTCAGGCACTTCAGCAATAGAACTTTCACTAATCATGATTTGGTTGGAGTTTGGTTTTCTACAAAACTCCAGGGTAGATATTGACAGGCTGGGCATCAATGGGAAATGTAGTACCTTTTAATGTGAATCAGTTCTAAAATTCAACGGGGAGCAATTTTTGTCAATTTTGGGCAATTGCAAAGTCAGGCACTTTAGTAATAGAATTGTCAATAATCATGATTTGGTTGGAGAAGGGTTTTCCCAAAAACTCCAGGGTAGATATTGACAGGCTGGGCATCAATGGGAAATGTAGTATGTGAATCCGCTTTAGAATTAAACAGGGAGCAATATTCGGCCATTTTTGGCCATATAAAAGTCAGGCACATTAACAATAGAATTGTCAATAATCATGAATTGGTTGGTGCTGGGTTTTCTCCAAAACTCCAGGGTAGATATGGACAGGCTGGGCCTCAATGGAAAATGTAGTACCTGTAGTATGTGAATCAGTTTTAAAATTCAAAGGGGAGCATTTTGGCCATTTCGGGCCAGTGCAAAGTCAAGCACTTTAGCAATAGAATTGTCAATAATAATGACATTTTTGGTGCTGGATTATCTCCAAAACTCCAAGGTAGATATGGAAAGGCTGAGCATCATTGGGAAATGTAGTATGTGAATCAGCTTTAAAATTAAACAGGGAGCAATATTTGGCCATTTTGGGCCATTGCAAAGTCAGGCACATTAACAACAGAATTGACAATAATCATGAATTGGTTGGTGCTGGGTTTTCTACAAAAATCCAGGGTAGACATGGACAGGCTGGGCATCAATGGGAAATGTAGTATGTGTAGTATGTGAATCAGCTTTAAAATTCAACGGGGAGCAATTTTTGGCCATTTTGGGCCAGTGTAAAGTCAGGCACTTTAGCAATAGAATTGTCAATAATCATGATTTGGTTGGAGCTGGGTTTTCTCCAAAACTCCAGGGTAGATATAGACAGGCTGGGCATCCATGGGAAATGTAGGACGTTTAGTATGTGAATCGGTTGTTAAAATTCAACGGGGAGCAATATTTGGCCATTTTGGGCCAGTGCAAAGTCAGGCACATTAACAATAGAATTGTCAATAATCATGAATTGGTTGGTGCTGGGTTTTCTCCATAACTCCAGGGTAGATATAGACAGGTTGGGCATCAATGGGAAATGTAGTATGCGTATTATGTGAATCAGCTTTAAAATTCAACGGGGAGCAATATTTGACCATGTTGGGCCAGTGCAAAGTCAGGCACTTTAGCAATAGAATTTTCAATAATCATGATTTGGTTGGAGCTGGGTTTTCTCCATAACTCCAGGGTATATATGGACAGGCTGGGCATCAATGGGAAATGTAATACATTTAGTATGTGAATCGGGTTTCAAATTCAACGGGGAGCAATTTTTGGCCATTTTCGGCCAGTGCAAAGTCAGGCACTTTAGCAATAGAATTATCAATAATCATGATTTGGTTGGAGCTGGGTTTTCTCCAAAACTGCAGGATAGATATTGACAAACTGGGCATGAATGGGAGATGTAGTACATTTTAATGTGAATCAGTTTTTAAATTCAACGGGGAGCAAATTTTAGCCATTTTGGGCCAGTGCAAAGTCAGGCACTTTAGCAATAGAATTGTCAATAATCATGATTTGGCTGGAGCTGGGTTTTCTCCATAACTCCATGGTAGATATGGACAGGCTGGACATCAATGGGAAATGTAGAATGTGAGTCAGCTTTAAGATTCAACGGGGAGCAACATTTGGCCATTTTGGGCCAGTGCAAAGTCAGGCACATTAACAATAGAACTGTCAATAATCATGAATTGGTTGGTGCTGGGTTTTCTCCAAAACTCCAGGGTAGATATGGACAGGCTGGGCATCAATGGGAAATGTAGTATCTGTAGTATGTGAATCAGCTTTAAAATTTAACGGGTAGCCATATTTGGCCATTTGGTGCCAGTGCAAAGTCAGGCACTTCAGCAATAGAACTTTCACTAATCATGATTTGGTTGGAGTTTGGTTTTCTACAAAACTCCAGGGTAGATATTGACAGGCTGGGCATCAATGGGAAATGTAGTACCTTTTAATGTGAATCAGTTCTAAAATTCAACGGGGAGCAATTTTTGTCAATTTTGGGCCATTGCAAAGTCAGGCACTTTAGTAATAGAATTGTCAATAATCATGATTTGGTTGGAGAAGGGTTTTCCCAAAAACTCCAGGGTAGATATTGACAGGCTGGGCATCAATGGGAAATGTAGTATGTGAATCCGCTTTAGAATTAAACAGGGAGCAATATTTGGCCATTTTGGGCCATATAAAAGTCAGGCACATTAACAATAGAATTGTCAATAATCATGAATTGGTTGGTGCTGGGTTTTCTCCAAAACTCCAGGGTAGATATAGACAGGCTGGGCTTCAATGGGAAATGTAGTATCTGTAGTATGTGAATCAGCTTTAAAAGTTAACGGGGAGCCATATTTGGCCATTTGGTGCCAGTGCAAAGTCAGGCACTTAAGCAATAGAATTGTCAATAATCATGATTTGGTTGGAGCTGGGATTTCTCCAAAACTTCAGGGTAGATATAGACAGGCTGGGCATCAATGGGAAATGTAGTATGTGAATCAGCTTTAAAATTCAACGGGGAGCAATATTTGGCCATTTTCGGCCAGTGCAAAGTCAGGCACTTTAGCAACAGAACTGTCAATAATAATGATTTGGTTGGAGCTGGGTTTTCTCTATAACATCAGGGTAGATATGGACAGGCTAGGCATCAGTGGGAAATGTAGTATGTGACTCAGCTTTAAAATTCAACGGGGAGCAATTTTTGGCCATTTTGGGCCAGTGTAAAGTCAGGCACTTTAGCAATAGAATTGTCAATAATCATGATTTGGTTGGAGCTGGGTTTTCTCCAAAACTCCAGGGTAGATATAGACAGGCTGGGCATCCATGGGAAATGTAGGACGTTTAGTATGTGAATCGGTTGTTAAAATTCAACGGGGAGCAATATTTGGCCATTTTGGGCCAGTGCAAAGTCAGGCACATTAACAATAGAATTGTCAATAATCATGAATTGGTTGGTGCTGGGTTTTCTCCATAACTCCAGGGTAGATATAGACAGGTTGGGCATCAATGGGAAATGTAGTATGCGTATTATGTGAATCAGCTTTAAAATTCAACGGGGAGCAATATTTGACCATGTTGGGCCAGTGCAAAGTCAGGCACTTTAGCAATAGAATTTTCAATAATCATGATTTGGTTGGAGCTGGGTTTTCTCCATAACTCCAGGGTATATATGGACAGGCTGGGCATCAATGGGAAATGTAATACATTTAGTATGTGAATCGGGTTTCAAATTCAACGGGGAGCAATTTTTGGCCATTTTCGGCCAGTGCAAAGTCAGGCACTTTAGCAATAGAATTATCAATAATCATGATTTGGTTGGAGCTGGGTTTTCTCCAAAACTGCAGGATAGATATTGACAAACTGGGCATGAATGGGAGATGTAGTACATTTTAATGTGAATCAGTCTTTAAATTCAACGGGGAGCAAATTTTAGCCATTTTGGGCCAGTGCAAAGTCAGGCACTTTAGCAATAGAATTGTCAATAATCATGATTTGGCTGGAGCTGGGTTTTCTCCATAACTCCATGGTAGATATGGACAGGCTGGACATCAATGGGAAATGTAGAATGTGAATCAGCTTTAAGATTCAACGGGGAGCAACATTTGGCCATTTTGGGCCAGTGCAAAGTCAGGCACATTAACAATAGAACTGTCAATAATCATGAATTGGTTGGTGCTGGGTTTTCTCCAAAACTCCAGGGTAGATATGGACAGGCTGGGCATCAATGGGAAATGTAGTATCTGTAGTATGTGAATCAGCTTTAAAATTTAACGGGTAGCCATATTTGGCCATTTGGTGCCAGTGCAAAGTCAGGCACTTCAGCAATAGAACTTTCACTAATCATGATTTGGTTGGAGTTTGGTTTTCTACAAAACTCCAGGGTAGATATTGACAGGCTGGGCATCAATGGGAAATGTAGTACCTTTTAATGTGAATCAGTTCTAAAATTCAACGGGGAGCAATTTTTGTCAATTTTGGGCCATTGCAAAGTCAGGCACTTTAGTAATAGAATTGTCAATAATCATGATTTGGTTGGAGAAGGGTTTTCCCAAAAACTCCAGGGTAGATATTGACAGGCTGGGCATCAATGGGAAATGTAGTATGTGAATCCGCTTTAGAATTAAACAGGGAGCAATATTTGGCCATTTTGGGCCATATAAAAGTCAGGCACATTAACAATAGAATTGTCAATAATCATGAATTGGTTGGTGCTGGGTTTTCTCCAAAACTCCAGGGTAGATATAGACAGGCTGGGCTTCAATGGGAAATGTAGTATCTGTAGTATGTGAATCAGCTTTAAAAGTTAACGGGGAGCCATATTTGGCCATTTGGTGCCAGTGCAAAGTCAGGCACTTAAGCAATAGAATTGTCAATAATCATGATTTGGTTGGAGCTGGGATTTCTCCAAAACTTCAGGGTAGATATAGACAGGCTGGGCATCAATGGGAAATGTAGTATGTGAATCAGCTTTAAAATTCAACGGGGAGCAATATTTGGCCATTTTCGGTCAGTGCAAAGTCAGGCACTTTAGCAACAGAACTGTCAATAATAATGATTTGGTTGGAGCTGGGTTTTCTCTATAACATCAGGGTAGATATGGACAGGCTAGGCATCAGTGGGAAATGTAGTATGTGACTCAGCTTTAAAATTCAACGGGGAGCAATTTTTGGCCATTTTCGGCCAGTGCAAAGTCAGCCACTTTAGCAACAGAACTGTCAATTATAATGATTTGGTTGGAGCTTGGTTTTCTCTATAACATCAGGGTAGATATGGACAGGCTAGGCATCAGTGGGAAATGTAGTATGTGACTCAGCTTTAAAATTCAACGAGGAGCAATTTTTGGCCATTTTGGGCCAGTGCAAAGTCAGGCACTTTAGAAATAGAATTGTCAATAAACATGACTTGGTTGGAGCTGGGTTTTCTCCATAACTCCATGGTAGATATGGACATGCTGGACATCAATGTGAAATGTAGTATGTGAATCAGCTTTAAATTTCAACGGGGAGCAATATTTGGCCATTTTGGGCCAGTGCGAAGTCAAGCACATTAAAAATAGAATTGTCAATAATCATGATTTGGTTGGAGCTGCGATTTCTCCAAAATTCCAGGGTAGATATGGACAGGCTGGGCATCAATGGGAGATGTAGTACCTTCAGTATTTGAATCAGTTTTAAAATTCAACGGGGAGCAATTTTTGGCCATTTTGGGCCAGTGCAAAGTCAGGCATTTTAGAAATAGAATTGTCAATAATCATGATTTGGTTGCAGCTGGGTTTTCTCCATAACTCCAGGGTAGATATAGACAGGCTGGGCATCAATAGGAAATGTAGTATCTGTAGTATGTCAATCAGCTTTAAAATTCAACGGGGAGCAATTTTTGGCAATTTGGTGCCCGTGCAAAGGCAGGCACATTAACAATAGAATCGTCAATAATCATGAATTGGTTGGTACTGGGATTTCTCCAAAACTCCAGGGTAGATATGGACAGGCTGGGCATCAATAGGAAATGTAGTACAGTGGGGCAAAAAAGTATTTAGTCAGCCACCAATTGTGCAAGTTCTCCCACTTAAAAAGATAAGAGAGGCATGTAATTTAATCACAGGTACACTTCAACTATGAGAGACAAAATTAGAAAAACAAATCCAGAAAATCACATTGTAGGATTTTTAATGAATTTCTTGGTAAATTCCTCAGTAAAATAAGTATTTGGTCACCTACAAACAAGCAATATGTCTGGCTCTCACAGAACTGTAACTTCTTCTTTAAGAGGCTCCTCTGTCCTCCACTAGTTACCTGTATTAATGGCACCTGTTTGAACTTGTTATCAGTATAAAAGACACTTGTCCACAACCTCAAACAGTCACACTCCAAACTCCACTATGGCCAAGACCAAAGATCTGTCAAAGGACACCAGAAACTAAATTGTAGACCTGCACCAGGCTGGGAAGACTGAATCTGCAATAGGTAAGCAGCTTGGTGTGAAGAAATCAACTGTGGGAGCAATTACAAGAAAATGGAAGACATACAAGACCACTGATAATCTCCCTCGATCCGGGGCTCCATGCAAGATCTCACCCCGTGGGGTCGAAATGATCACAAGAACGGTGAGCAAAGATCCCAGAACCACACAGGGGGATCTAGTGAATGACCTGCAGAGAGCTGGGACCAAAGTAACAAAGGCTACCATCAATAATACACTACGCTGCCAGGGACTCAAATCCTGCAGTGCCAGACGTGTCCCCCTGCTTAAATCCAGTAAATGTCCAGGCACGTCTGAGGTCTGCTAGAGAGCATTTGGATGATCCAGAAGATGATTGGGAGAATGTCATATGGTCAGATGAAACCAAAATAGAACTTTTTGTTAAAACTCAACTCGTCGTGTTTGGAGGAGAGAGAATGCTGAGTTGCATCCAAAGAACACCATACCTACTGTGAAGCATGGGGGTGGAAACATCATGCTTTGGGGCTGTTTTTCTGCAAAGGGACCAGGACGACTGATCCGTGTAAAGGAAAGAATGAATGGGGCCATGTATCGTGAGATTTTGAGTGAAAACCTCCTTCCATCAGCAAGGGCATTGAAGATGAAATGTGGCTGGGTCTTTCAGCATGATAATGATCCCAAACACACCGCCCGGGCAACGAAGGAGTGGCTTCGTAAGAAGCATTTCAAGGTCCTGGAGTGGCCTAGCCAGTCTCCAGATCTCAGCCCCATAGAAAATCTTTGGAGGGAGTTGAAAGTCTGTGTTTCCCAGCGACAGCCCCAAAACATCACTGCTCTAGAGGAGAACTGCATGGAGGAATGGGCCAAAATACCAGCAACAGTGTGTGAAAACCTTGTGAAGACTTACAGAAAACGTTTGACCTCTGTCATTGCCAACAAAGGGTATATAACAAAGTATTGAAATGAACTTTTGTTATTGAGCAAATACTTATTTTCCACCATAATTTAACAAGAAATTCATTAAAAATCCTACAATGTGATTTTCTGGAATTTTTTTCTCATTTTGTCTCTCATAGTTGAAGTGTACCTATGATGAAAATTACAGGCCTCTCTCATCTTTTTAAGTGGGAGAACTTGCACAATTGGTGGCTGACTAAATACTTATTTGCCCCACTGTATGTGTAGTATGTGAATCAGCTTTAAAATTCAACGGGGAGCAATATTTGGCCATTTTGGGCCAGTGCAAAGTCAGACACATTAACAATAGAATTGTCAATAATCATGAATTGGTTGGTGCTGGGTTTTCTCCAATACTCCACGGTAGATATGGACAGGCTTGGTATCAATGGGAAATGTAGTATCTATAGTATGTGAATCAGCTTTAAAATTCAACGGGGAGCAATATTTTGCCATTTGGCTCCAGTGCAAAGTCAGGCACTTTAGCAATAGAATTGTCAATAATCATGATTTGGTTGGAGCTGGGTTTTCTCCATAACTCCAGGGTAGATATGGACTAGATATGGAGAATATCTATCTGTAAAGTGTCTTGAGATAACTCTTATTTCATACTAAAAATAAAATTGAATTGAATGAGATCATTTGTTGCTAATAACATTTTATTCAAAAACAAAATCAAAACATACAGTATGTATGTCACAAACAGCAGATTACTTACGGTAAGGCTTAAGAAGAACATGTTTGGCACAGTTAAAAGCCAACAAGCAAGTGTGTTTTTTTAAAGGTGAAGTTAGAAAGAATATCAATCAATAGAGTCAATAGACATAGCCTGTTAACTTTCTCCAGGTCAAACAGAGAAAATTGTTAAGAGTCAGGAAATAATGCAGGACTGCCTGATTAAAACTACTTACTCATACAAAATAACGCAGATAGGTTTTATGTTTTGGACTAAATAATATAACTTTGGGTTTATTCTCATTCTGCTGTAAAACGTCAACCAGGCTCCTGGAGATGATAATTGGTTAGTTTACTGTAATTATTAGGCTCCAAAGGTACATACTGTAGGTAAATCTGTACCTGTACCTGTCTATTCTTGTTTTGCACAAGATAATATGTTGTGCACAACTAGGATAATAAATAAATGAAGGGGAAGGACCGAATCAGAGGAAGGCACTGGTGAAATCACAGTAATAAACAACATAATTATATTGTGATAACGTTTTGACTTATATACTAATGAGCTATAGCACTATTTAGGAGAAAAGAAGTGAAGCTGGACATGCTTCACAGCTACAGACTGTTTAGATTCAATGTTTCACCTGTTCAACATGCCTGGACTGTTGGAAGAAGGAAGGAAACCTACACGGACATGGGAGAGATCTTGACTGTACTGTAAGTAAACACAACCATATGCATACACATGCTGCTGAACACAGAAAGACCCCCGCTGGATTGAAACCAGAACATTCCTGCAGTAAAAGTGCTGAAAACTGAGTCAACTATGAAGATGTGGATGTAAATAAATGATTGATATATTAGATTAACGTGAAGGGGGCTGGGTAGGGATTTGCCTTCTTGTAGTTTTTTTTTCATCTTATTCATCTGTTCTCCATCAAACCCTCCTTGTTTTGTGAGAGTAATTGTTGTGTTCCGAACAACCTTATTTAAGTATTTTAGAGTTTTTGGTATCCTGGTGATCAATGAACAATCTTTTTCACCATCTCTCTTCGGGTTGACCTCTGGTCTGAGAAGATGAACCTGCTGTGATGGATGCAGGATTAAAGGGCCCAAATGCGGCGGGAAACACGGCAGGCAGGAGATGGTGTGAACTCAATGATCTTTTAATTCCAAAAACAGCAGAACAGAGGCTGGAAAATCCAAGGAACAGAACGCAGAAGGATACATAAAAGATACGCAGGCTGACGGCACAGGAACACACACAAGGGCAAAAGCAGACAGGACACAAGCAAAACGAACTGACAAGAGACAAATGGAACACGGGGGTTAAATACAAGAGGTAATGAACAAACGAGGGACAGGTGATACAACAGGTGAAGCACATTAGGGCGGGGCAGGACAATCAGCAAGGCGGGAGAGCAAAGTAAAACTAGAAATGACGATCAAAATAAAATAGGAAACCGGGAAAAACAGACAGGAAACATGACATAACCTAAACACAGAAACTTGACTAACACTAAACACAAGGGAGAACAGAATACAGGGATAACCAAAACATACACAATACAGAATAACCAACAAAAACAGGGAACATACAGAAAATAATGATACAGGCAACAGAAATGGAACAAAATACCAAAACCATAACACCTGCTCTTCTCTCAGGAATTCCTCTCTCTCTTAAAGTCACTCAGTGCTTTGTGCTTCCGCTCACATAAGAGTTACCTATAGAGAGGGTTTTGAAGGTGCTGAGATCGTTGCTGGTTTGCCTCACATTTTCTTCTGACAGCATGATGTTCTGGTCTGAGGCAAGGTTATTATAGTTTTGCATTTTTCATTAGTTTTTATTTTTATTTCGTTTTGACTTTTTGTTTTCAAATTCTGTTTAGTTTTAATTAGTTTTTAAGCGAGTTTGCTAGTTTTGTTTAGTTTTTATTTTTTGAAAATGCTTAGTTTTAGTTTAGTTTTTATTAGTTTTAGTCTTTTTTTGTAATATGGGTTATTTGTCAGGGGATTCAAAAAGATGAGAAAAAGTATTGTGTAATAATAACTCAACAAAAACATCATACAATTTTAGAAATATGTATTCACAATGTATTCAACAATAACACCAGTACATACAATTCAGCCTACATATGGTCATAAATATGTAAACAGTCTACACAAGACGCAGTATGTGCAAAATGTGTAAATGTCGTGTTCCAGGAAAAAACCTAAATAGCCAACAGACTAAAGAAGACATACATCAACAGGTGTTTTCAACTTTGGTTTGAGTAAAGTGGCGAACTTTTTGAAGTCAATCGACTCACAGTTTGTAGACATCCCAGTATCAAGCCACACATTAACCCACGCTTCCTCCCGCTTTTGGTGTTCCTGTGTATTTACTAACCAGCAGCTATCGGGTCGCCGGTGAAAGCTCGCCTGTAGTGTTCTCTGTGTTGCTGTTCTCGCCATCATGCTGCCTGGCCGTGTATCCATACATCCATGCCCTGTATCCATACATCCATGCCCTGTATCCATACATCCATTCCCTGTATCCATACATCCATTCCCTGTATCCATACATCCATGCCCTGCACCGGAGTTAGCATCTGTTTCAGGGAAAGGGGGCTTTGCGTTCTCCTTAAGGTAAGCTAGGTTAGCCTCTTAGCTTGTGTGCGCTTCTTAAATGTACTTTCAAATTTGTGGGATTTTTCCCTGCAATAAATCGACCACATATTTTACCACCTTCCACTGCAAGGCACTTTATCTGACACAGTCATAATCAAATAGGACTGCCGCTTTCTTCCGACTTTCGGTACCGCCATGATGCCAGGCGAGGTGCACGGAGCCACGGACATGTTGTGTTCAAGTTGACGTGGAATGTCGGAATTTCTGGGTTCCCAGTCGGAAACTACATGTCTAAGGGAAATGTCATGGTCGGAGAGATATAACGTTATTTGCTCTATGAAAGATCGACAAAGACGAAAACTGAGGATATTTACTCGATAATTTTATTTTAGTTAGTTTTGCAAACAGACATTACGGTTTTAGTTTAGTTATCTTTTTTTGTAATGCCTCGTTTTTATTTTTATTTCAGTTAACGACAATGTTTTTTCCCCACCTAGTTTTCGTTATTTCGTTCGTTTTCGTTAACGATTATAACCTTGGTCTGAGGTTGGGTATTGTTTGCAGCTTTAATCTGCAAAAAAAGTTTGTCTAAGTGCCTGCAAGCTTGTGTGTGGCATGCACTCTCACCATGATCCTACATCACTTGGATTTGTATAATGGCTGCTGCTGCTGGCAGCTAGTGTGTCCACTTTTATTTAAGTAGAAATATTGTAGTGTTTGGCTTGTCCCACCCTAACTTGTTTTAACCAAGTGTTATACTTGGAGAGTTAGGGAATTATTTCACCATATTCAAACAACTGAATGCAGAGTGGCTCTGTGGATGGCAGTAACATTCAGTCGGTACTGTGAACTGTCCAAACTGACATATTTCAACAGCTACTAAATGGATTAAAATGTGGCATAGTTCCCAGAAGATGAATTCTAATGACTTTGGTGATCCCCTGCCCTGCCAACAGGTCAAAGTTTTCACTTATCCAAATATTTCAAAATCTACTGGATGGATTGACACAACGTTTGGTGCACACATAGCTCAGGGTGTCTCTAGGGTCACAGCAAAGTCCCAGCTTATTGGAGGACACAAACAGGTGGGTGACAGCAGCTGTGTTTGTTGCATAGGTGAGTCCTGGTAATGCAACTACTGTCTGTGTGTGTTCTCCTTTTCCTGGGCTGGTCACAATAGAGTACATTTGAGTAGAAGGCTCTCTCTAGGTCGAAATACTAAAAGAGAAAAAGAGAGTAAATAAATGCAGCAAGTACATATTAAATTATTTTTTAAAACCCCTTTGTTAAATAAAAAGAATAGTAATTGTATTATTTATTTGTTACATAAAACTAATTTTCCTTTTTCAGATGCTTAGAGCTATTTGTCAAAAGTTCAATGATAAAGTAAATGTCCTGGGGACCATGTGTCAGGGTGTACATACAAAAGTAATCAGTTCTGTTTCTTCTGGTGTTTAAAATACATCTGACAATGCAGTAATACTGTTGTGAAATGTCATGTAGCAATAATAATGAAGCCAGATATGCCAGACCGCATTCTTATTACTCTGTATTGCTTGTATTCAATTTGAATACATGTATTAACTTTACACCTACTATTGTGACACTGCATTTAGCTGTACTTTAATGTGTAGGTCTTACATTTCATCGTTCACCACAGTCATGAGGCGATACCAAAATATATTTGTAGTCAGTTATTTAAATAAAACATAAGATATTTAATATCACATTGTATGTTTTCTAAAAAAAAATACCTGCATGTTTAACTGCGTTTCGCTTGTGGCCCTGTAAATGAGGGACCAGCTTACAGAAGTTTCCCTTCTTTTCACAAAGAGGACACTTGTACTGTGAATCACAGGTCGGTAGCAACTGAGGATCACTGTGCTCTGGCAGAACAGACTGAAGAGAAGAAGAAGAAATGATATATGTAACACAATGTTAGTAAAAGAAGCTCTAGGGTCGTATGTAGCCAATTCTCAATAACTCAAATTACATTAAAGTGATTTTTTGACTATGTCACTTTGTAGTGTTTCTGAAACTGTCATATTTCATTTAATAAAAACTATGATCATCCGAAGTACCTCACTCAAACACACACACACACACACACACACACACACACACACACACACACACACACACACACACACACACACACACACACACACACACACACAAACTGTCAGATGCTAACGTTAGCTTAACTCTGACAGGCTAAGCTAATGTTAGAATACACTTGCTGACACACAGCTAACTTAAGCTAACATTAGCATACTTTTAACACACCCTGTTAACTATAAGCTATCATCAACCTGAAATCAATAGCTATAGATAGTATCCTAATATTAATTTTAAACAAGCCGTAACGGGCTAAATAACTCTATTATCAGTAGCTTACCTGATACTCACTGGCAAGATGAAGCTGTAAGTCGGAAGTGGTGTGAGCGGCCGGGGGGGGAGGCGTGTCGTGAGCGGACGGAGGGGCGTGTTGTCAGCGGACGGGGGCGTGGCGTGAGCGGCTGCAAGTCGCAGCTGGACCCTTCTCGGGTAAGCGGGTGCGGTTGTGACAGACCCGGACATGCACCAATAGCTACCCTGAGCCGGGCGGTACTGTTTCCGCCTTGACGGCTGCCTTGTTGAAGGAAGTAAAGTCTGTCAAACATGAGTTTCCACTACGGCCAGGTATCGAAATACTGCATTTTGCGTTTTGTATATGTTGATTACAATAACATGTTAATATTATTAAATAACTGTATTAACTGTTTTATTTCCTTGGTATAACGTAACTAACGGTTTATGACGTAGAAACGCAAGTAACGTTAGCCATTCAGTTGTTTACTATGGGTAGCTAGCAGTTGAACAATTTTAACTGTTGTTACTTGATAATAACATGTAGAAGCTTATGTTGCACGGTGTTTGTGGAACGCTATACATTTAAATTGCGCTAACATTGCTGGAGGTACCGTTGAACAATATGTAAGTTAGCTGTTATAGTATTACCGTCCTTCATTTGACCAGGGCAGTCTTGATTAACGTTACAGTATTTGTTGTTTATGAATTTCATTGAAGTTTTTTTCTTGAGCAAAATATCGCTGTAGCGTGCACTTTGAGTGGTGGAAGAAGTATTCAGATCCTTCCAAGTAAAAGTAACAGTGCAGAAAGACAAGTAGCTAGTATTATCAGCCAAATGTTAAAGTTAAAAAGTAAAGGTGCTGGGAATGCCCCCCTGCAGAGTGGCTTATATATATCAAACAGATATATTATTGTATTATTACTGATGCACTAATGTGTAAGCTTCATTGAAACGTTGAATTGACCTAATTCTGCCTACTTTGTATCCTGGGTAGCTTCATATGCAACACAGTGTATGATATTTGATAGACTAATTACATGTTTTGTTAACCTGCAGGCCAATTGTAGGCCTATCTGCCAGATAAGTGTGGAGGTGTAAAAAAATGTCACACTGATTTCCCACCCACTGTAGTGGTGTACAGAGTAGTAGAACATGCATATACAGAGTTTAGAGTGCGGATCGGGCCTCATTTTTCTGTCCGAGCCCGGCCCGGGTCCGACAGAGCAGTAACCAAACCCGACCCGAGCCCGACAGGCATTAAGATATTTATGTCCGAGCCCGACACAGTTAAAATCTAATTTTTTTTCTCATACTAATGACACATGTACGTTTGTTTGTGTGGAAAGACCGCTTTTATTAAGCAACTGTAGGAAGGCATTCGGAAATGTCAACAGATGAGCGCATCAGCGCACACGGGGCAACAAGCGCACGTTATAAGCGGTTTTAAATTTAAAATGTTCAATGCCTTATCGCGCTGATGTGACCGAGCCCGACCCGAACCTGAACGTCATTTCTAAATATCTGTCCAAACCTGGCCCGGCCCATCGGGTACTGTCGGATCCCGTCGGGCTGGGGTCGGGTATCCATCCTCTAACAGAGTTACTCAAAATGTAATGCTTCTAATTGTTAATGGTCATGCTTTTCTCATCTCACAACACAAGAGAAGGCGATGCGAGGCTCATCGAGCCACACACAGCCTGTTTATTTCTTGTACGTAGCATACAGGCAGTCAGTGTCTTGTCTGGTCTATCACTGCAGGGCTACCCCGGAGCAGGAGGACGCCGACCACCACCAGGTGCTGCATACGGGGGAGGCAGTGGTCCCTATGGGCCTACCCCCTCCGCTCCATACGGAGGTGGAGCACAACAACAAGGAGGTCCTTATGGTGCATATGGAGCCCCAGGTCAACCAGGAGGGCAGTATGGGCAAGGACCAGGGGGTGCCCCCGCTGGGCATTACGGGGGTTATGGGGGACAACCACATGGAGGACAATATGGACAACATGCTCCTGCAGGTAACTAAAGGCTGAGACTGGAGCTTGCTTCTGTGGTACCTCTGCCTGTGGGAGTTAAACAGGCATATTCTGAACATGAGGAGACTGCTGATTCAGGCTCCCATTCCCCTTCTACTTCGTTGCTTCTCTCTCTCTCTCCCTCACTCTCTGGTGGGATTATGGATAGAAAATGACTAACGTTCCCTGACAGTCATGTAGAGACAGGGTTCAGTTTGTGCCCCTCAGCAGGATTACACTGCAGGAATGATGACTGTGGTAATACTGAGTGAGGGCTAAACAGAGTGAGAGACAGATGGGTAAGGAGCGTGTTGTGTGTGTGTGTGTGTGTGTGTGTGTGTGTGTGTGTGTGTGTGTGTGTGTGTGTGTGTGTGTGTGTGTGTGATTACACGGTTTCCTGTAGCAGCTAAGCCTAAGTCAGAACACGAACGCTATCCCTCCTCACAGGGACAGAATCCATCAGGGTCAGGCCTGTAGTGTCACCTGTCCCTCTCTCTCCATTCCTTTTTCTGACAATCAACCCTCCCTCCACTCCTTCCCCTGTCTCACACCATATTTTCACCCCAGTTTCACACCCTTTCTCTTCCTCGATGTGTTCAGGTAATGGCCTCTTGCCCCGATACTATCTCTTACTGAAGTGACTTTTTCTCATCCCTCAACCCAGAACCTTATGCCTTATAAAACACTGAGCATGTGTAACTAAGTTTAAATTCTTAAACAGAATGCAAATTGGTTTCACAACTGTAATAAGATTACTACATTATTCCAGAATGTAGCTGTTTTTCCCTTATTGGAAAACTATACAGAATGTAATGAAACAAATTGGATAGTGGAATTATTTGACTTTTTTTACACCTGCCGCAAACAGGTATTTCTATCTTGATAAAATGTTTTTGTTGGTCTAATCTCATCCAGTTGTAATGTCTTTTTCTCTTATCCACACATTATTCCAGCAAGTAACATAATACGTTATATACTAACTGCATAGAAAATGTACTTATTTTTAGGAATTCTATTTGGCAAATCAGTTCTATATAAAGTATATTCATGTCATTATATATCATACCATTTTCTAAATCAGCGCCTTCTAATCACCGAAGATAAAAGGTTGAGTCAAGCACAGATGTATTATTTTTTTATGATCAAGTTTCTGCTCGAGAGAGAGAGTCAGCGCAGTTTCAACTGTCAAACAATAGCTTTTTTTCATCGCGTTTCTTCATCGCGTTTCTTCATCTCTCACTAAATAAATAATTGTTTTGCATCGGAACGAGGCAGCCGCTTCATTTTCAAGAATTATTCTGATAACTTTTCTTTTTCTTTCTCTTCTTTCTTACCCTCCCCCACCACATATTTGCGTTACTCATCAAAGCCTGAGAGCTTCAGTGAAATAAAAAAATGGTAAAAAATAATATATATATATATATATATATATATATATATATATATATATATATATATATATATATATATATATATATATATATATAATGACAGCGAATAATAAAGACAATAAATCAAACTACCGGTAGTTGGCTCAGACATATTGAAGAAGAAGAGGTAAACAGTGATGGAAACAAGAGCATGCTAAGAAGCTGTTCTAGAGATGGGAATCTTCTAAGTCAGTCTGAGCCACCCCTTCTTTCTCTACCATCCTATTATTACTATTCTGATTTTTCTGCTCTGTAGGTAACATCCCTCCTGGTGTTAACCCGGAGGCGTACCAGTGGTTCCACACTGTTGATACGGACCGCAGTGGCTTCATCAACCTAAAGGAGCTGAAGCAGGCACTTGTCAACTCCAACTGGTCGGCCTTTAATGACGAGACCTGCCTCATGATGATCAGTAAGTCATACAGTTGCCGCCAAATGAAATGTTCAACAGCGTGAGGTGGCTCTGTGTTGTCGAATTTGGTTATAAATACTTTGACAGTGTTTCTTAAGGCACTATATAAAGTACTTTTAGACACCTAAATGGCTACAGCAAGGGGGAGGAGGAACTTATTTAAGGTAAAACAAATGGATAAAAGAGTAGTGGACCAAAAGAAAGTAGGCTACATGTATTATATGTGTGTAGCCTTCTAAATATCCCAAACGTCCTCATAGATTCTCTTGTGTTTCTAAAAAGGAGAAATTTAGGCAGCCAGAAGTCACCCTAAAAAGCGACTGAGTCATGTTTGTCTTGCGACCTGTTAGGTAGTTGCGCGAGTATCCTAGTACATTCCAGTTGCGTTTGTCAGGCAGTGACTAATGTGTTCTATTAACCATAATGGAAAATGTGTGACTTTCCTGTGTGCTACTTTGAAATAATACAAGGAGAAGATCCATGATGATGGACGACGGGGCTTGCTGGAAACATAACCAAAGAAAAAGTCCCGTTTGGCTGACTGTGCTGTGCTTTGTATTTCCTGTTAGACATGTTTGACAAGTCGCGGTCGGGTCGAATGGACCTGTTTAGCTTCTCAGCACTGTGGGAGTTCATGCAGCGGTGGAGGGCGCTCTTTCAGCAATACGACAGAGACCACTCAGGCTGTATCAGCGGCACAGAGTTACAACAAGGTATCCCCCGTTTGTGTGTGTGTGTGAGTGAGTGAGTGAGAGATCCTACACTTGCGTGTAATATTGGATCTTAGACCAGTTTTTCTTTTAAATTAAGCCCAAAATAAAACCCAAGACTTAAAATGACTTCCTATCCTTGTTTCTCTTCCCTCTATCCCTCTCCTGTCCTCAGCCCTCGCTCAGATGGGCTACAACCTAAGTCCCCAGTTTTCTCAGACGTTGGTGCAACGCTTCACCTTGCAAGGCGGACGCCCCGGTATCCAGCTGGACCGCTTCATCCAGGTGTGCACCCAGCTCCAGACCATGACGCAGGTCTTCAGGGAGAAAGACACGAGCATGACGGGCAACATCCGCCTTAACTATGAGGATTTCCTCTCTGGGGCCGTCACCAGGCTCATGTGAGCCTCCTTTCCACTGGCAATCCCTGTGCACTAGGGATTCACAGTATCATTCCATGTTCAAGTCATATTTTGCCCAGTTTTCAATGCTCAGCCATAAGTGCCCCCCCCCCCCCCCCCCCCCCCCACCTGTTGGTACTGTGTATACACTATGTCAGCTGGAACACATTATTCCATGGCTTGTTGCTGTAAGTAGATACAGCCTTACACCATGCACTTGAATAGAGCTCAGTGGCTATTATAAAGGTAGCTAAAGCTTTTTCTGGATTTCACCAGAGGGTCAGCAAGTGATTGTGAAAAGGATTGTTTAGAAGGTAACTGATGCAAGAGAGCCCCACTCATAATCCTACCATATATGCCTTGGTGACAGTTAGAAAGTTTCTTGTTTACTAGTACCAGTATTTGATTGAATAGTTTAACTGAGATGCACTTGCTTAATTCACCGAATGTTGACCCGACCACCCCTCTAGCCACATATCTGTCAGCTCTGAATCAGTGTAAAGACTTGACTAGGAGAGGTAACAGATAGTCAGTGAAAGAAGATAATTTCTCTGCTCCTACTTTACTTTTATTAGTTTATTTGTCAGGGACAATGTACAAAATACATTAATCTTACAAAAAGATGTTTTGTACCGGAGTTAGCTAATGCTAGTTTCCATCTGCAGTCCCTGGGCTGGTGCACACAATAATAAAACATTACATTACAAATAACTGTCAGTAGCACTAACAAATACATATAAGATTAGTTAAACACAGTGGAATACCAGACTGCATGACAATAATTATGCTGAGCAGCGAGTTCATACCCTGTGATTTTGCTCACATGCAGCCTTAACATGATCCTGTGCCATTAGAACATAGCCTTTTGTTGTATTGTATATGTATATCAGGAATATTCAACAGTTCCAGAGGGTATTTCCATGCAATGGTTGCACATTGTATTGCACATTGCTTTGTATTGTAATGTGTGCAATTAAGCAAAATCGGGCAACATTTTATAATATCAGAATTATTCTACTCTCACATTTAGCGGGGCATTGCTGTTAAAGAGCTGTAAATAGGTGATTTGAAAAAAAGAAAATTGCACTCCTGTAAGCCACTATCAACCATGAATACAAACAATTATCTGTGGCCAAAAGAGAGAGAAAAAAGGTGTTCCCTATTACAGTTGTTTGCCACTTTCCCCTCAATGAAACGGGATCTTTGGTGATTGTTGGGCCAGTACTTTAACAGATAAAACACGCCAGGAAACATGCCAAAATGGTTCTTAATGCCAAAAACAAATAAATGCTTTTCTATTCACATTTTGATGCGTTCATATTCTTGATTGACAAGCAATCACACAAATGAAAAAAATACAGTTCCTACACTTTTAAGAGTTTCGATATATTATAAGAAGCTGCATAATGTTTAATCTGTATCTAAAGCAGAGATCTTCAGAGTTACTGCGGGGTGGGGGGGTTGTTAATAAAACATTTTTTTTGTTTTATTAAAAATATAAATGTCACGAATCCAACATATTATTATCAAAAATAAATCAGCCTATTTGTGAAAAACAAACACATTGATGATAGGCTTACTGGCCTATAGGTAAACTAGTCACTAAGGTAGCCACCCACAAATAGAGTAGACTCTAAGGATTCACTGTACCACATGCATGTTTAACAATAAAACATGATTCATAAAATCATACCAACAATTATTTTTCAACAGCTTAGTATATTTTGCACTAAAAATGTATGTTTAAATGCTATAGGCAGCCCACACTTTATTGTAGGCCCAGTTTAATATGCAACCTAATTTTATACAATATACTGTATGTAGTAGTGGGTCCCTGCTCCATCTCACTCTCTCAGTTAATGGGTCCTTGGCTTAAAAAATGTTAAAGACCAATGATCTAAAGGGTAAGTATCACCACTTCACTGTCAGTATGACACATTTGGCACACTTCTAGAAGCTTGGCTGAAGGATTTTTGTGGTTGAAAAAAATGAAGGGAAGTCACTACAGCAGTCATAGCCAGTTGAAATCCAAACCCTACTCATGACCTTTGACCTCGAAATGCCTCAAATCACTTACTCATTTCTCCCATGTAGTGCAGATTGGCCGCACAAAAGAGCCTCTGTCTTCCCTTTCCACATCTGGCGCTTCTTTCCCCCACCATCTGTTACTCTGCTTCATCACAGTCTGCGTCAAGAGTCCTCCTGCTTCTCCTCGTCTCTTTCCAAATCAGAGCCAATTCATCAAATTCTCCTGTGCATCTTTTTTTGCCCACATCTCACATCCGTCTCCTCCTTACCCCTCGCCCTCCATCTTCATCTGAGGTTAAACTAAGCTGTGCCAAGTCGTTAATCACACGTTTGTGTCACATTCTCCTTGCTACCATCTGACACATCACCTGAACATGGATTTAGCGTGGCCAAAAGTGCACCATACTTGAAGGTTTCAGCCCATAGAGAGCGTCACAGCAGCCTTTTCCTGGCTAGGATTGTGCATCGAGAACCGGTTCCTACTTGAATTTGTTATAAAAAATTATTTATTGGAATAGTTTGGAAAATTTGGATTTGAATCCGATCATCAGTTCCAAATTTAACACGCGGAAGCTTTGGTTTCCGTAGCATCCAGACGCTTGTTGTGTTGCAGCCATGGAGCACAGTAAGCAGCGCTCTAAAGTGTGGCTGAAAAAGCCCGGTAAAACTTTAAATAAACATTGAATCAAAATAAAATGTTACTCTTAACTGTGAAATAAGCATGTGACCTGTTTGAACTCCACCACTCAAAGAATCGATAAGAACCGGAATCAAAAGGAAGAATCAGAATTGTTACAATCAAAACGATGCCCAGCCCTATTCCTGGCGTATGTGATTCAGCAGTGATTTAACCTAAGTCCTGATTGTCATTTCCTGTGTAATGAGGAAAATTTCCACCACTGACCATGCCTGACATCTGTAATTAACTTGGGCAAATAGAGCAGGCCTGTGGAGCTTCAGTTAGTGAGGATGCTACAATTTCACTCTGTCTGTCTGATTTGGATTGATAACATGGTTGTATTTTTACATAAAACTCTTGGCTAGTGCAGCTCTAAATCTCATTTACTAATAAGCAGGGGCTGATGAAATATTCCTGGCACTGCTAAGGTTGTTGGTAAAGCAGAACTGGCACTAGTAATGTTGTTTCCCCGCAGGGGATGAACACATTTCATTACTTCATCACTTTTTCTGACAGGACTGATCAAATGCCAGTTCTGGCAACAACAAGATGGACAGCATAGAGGGAGGAACTGCTTCAAAGAATAATTTTGAAGCATAATCGCCCACACAGAATCTTCTTAATCACAATAATTTTAGCAGTCATTTGAAGTAATGATAACATAAAAATGTGGATATAGCTCAATTTTCTTTTAACTTTCTGCCTCTGCACATATGATCAATGAGTCAGATCTGGTCATTGCTCCACGACAGGCTCCATTCCAACTGCTATAGATCACCCCTGTGCCTGGTACAGTGCATGGTATAGTTTTGTGGGAAACTTTTTGGGCCTGGGGGCTGAAAAATCAGCATCATCAATCAAATGGAGCCCCACGAAGAACACTTACCGATTCACTACCCAGAAACTACAGTAGCATAATATCTTCCCTCGATAGTCATCGCTGTAATTTATGGTTTCCCGCTGGGTGGCTGAAATTTACACAAATTCTCTGCATCCCTCATAAGCAGTTAAAGTAAACGAAAGCAGAACTTCTAAAACAGTTTGTCTTTATACAGTTTACCAAGCCTCTGAAAGTGTCTCTGTCTTATATGCAAAACTGCACTATCTTGGCACTTAAAGTGCTCATATTATGCTTTTTGGCTTTTCCCCTTTACTTTATTGTGTTATATATCTTTTTTGTGCACGTTATAGGTTTACAAAGTGAAAAAGCCCAAAGTCCACCCCAAAGGGACTTACCATCTCCAACAGAAAACACTGTTCACAAACTGCCCCAAACAGCTCTGTTGTAGTCCAGCCTTTACTTCCGTGACGAAGGTGTGTCACTTTGTAACACACGTTATAATGCTCGCCTAGCTGCTAGCATGGCACGCCCTCATACTCTGCAACTGACTAGCTAGCAGTACTTACTGCGCATGTGCGACTCCCAACAAAGATGGAACAGAAGTGAGATGTCTCACTCTGTAGCTAAAACAGAGAGCTCAACACACAGGGTGAAAAGAGGAGCTGCAGCAATGGGCAGTACAACAAAAATATGGTGTCTTCTGAAAATTAAACCACATAAACCTATTCTGGTACAACCTCTAAATACAATTATGAACCTGAAAATGAGCATAATATGAGAACTTTAATAGGTTTGTTATCCATGAGGGGTAGCTCACACGTATGACGCAATACTGCTGACACATATGTCAGCCTTTCATGAGTATTCCTTGAGAGGAGGACTTTGTACAAGGATGCCATTGATGTTTGAACACAGAAAGAGATGGTACTTGTATGGCTTTTCAGGAATACTGTACAGTATGTGAAGCTGGGCAGTATGGAAAAAATCAAATATCACGATATTTTTGACCAAATATAACAATGTTGATATTGCGGTAATAATGTAGGGTTGACTATTGGTGCTTTCACAAAATATTTGAGAAAATCTCCATTAGTATGGATACAATGACTAAGTGGTTAAGGCAAATCATAAAACAGCTAGTAAGCCTGGTAAGTTCATCACTTTAATGCAATGTAGCCTTTAAAACCAGGAAAAGACAACACTTAATATACTGATATTACAATATCCAAAATGTAAGACAATATCTAGCCTCATTTATAGATGCCAATATAATATTGATATATTGCCCAGCCCTATATGTACATGTTATGTAAGAGCACAGCTCCCGTTGACTGTCACAAAGCACATGGTTTTGAGGGTTATTTGATTATAAAGTATTTGATTGTTCCACAGTTTAATGAGATATACTTGAATAACATGTCATTTATTTTTGTGGGGTAATAGGAAAATAGTTGTTTCAGTTGTCAAAGGATAGACAAGAAGTAAATTACTTTATAAATGTTGCAATACTGTTATATTAACATAATATGTGATTAGTGGATCACTAAGTCTGACCTCTACTTTCATTTCCTGTTGCAGTGAGTCCACATTAAATTATCTTTAATTGAATGTATGTATTTTTGTATTGTCTATTGTCTAAGTAAGAAGGCTATTGTAAAGTGCTGCACAATTTATTGGTACCAACCACTAGTAGTAGAAGTAGTAGTAGTAGTAGTAGTAGTAGTAGTAGTCGTCGTTGTCATTGTTAATTTACTTTGTGTTTCCTAAAACAAACAAAAAATGTAAATGCATGTTTTTTGCGTTCCTCATCTCAAAGTAGTGTACTATATTTCCCACTGGGTGGTGCAAAAGCACCGAGGAAAAACTTAGGTAAACCCTCCTTGGTCACAGCAAAGCGAGGCTCATCAGCGCTCTATGGTGGGGATTGGGAGGGGGGGGGGGGGGGGGTTGAGGAAGCCAGAACTAGAGAAATCATCATCTGTTCTGATTCTGAAGCTGCTCTGGAAACTTTAAGAGTAAAATCTAAAGCTCGTCCTGACACTGTGAATGGTATCTTGAGTGTAAGAGAAGTAGATGTTTTTGTATCATTGTGGAGAGTGGAACTGAGAGAGAGAAATGAATAGGGTTCAATAAAAGAATGGCAGAGCGGGTGGGAAAAGGAAGTCAGGGGTAGATAGGTATGCTTCCCTGGTTTCCTAGAATGTAGGAAGTACAGGGCAGTAAGACAAGTATTCTAGACTGGCAGGACTTGAGGCATTTTCTGTTGCATCTTTGTTTGGGCACAGTGAGAAACTACGGAGCCCCCGTAAAACAGCAACTGATCTCCAAGGCAGTTCTTTAGTTTTTACAGTCTATGGTTCCTGCATGACACAGGACAGTATGTAAAAATGTAGTTCAAACTTTGACCTGTGCAGGTCAGCAATACGCTTAGCAGCGTTTACACTGCCGGAATTATAGAACAAGAAGAAGAAGACGCCGCACGGAAATTGCGTAGCTATATCCACTGCTGCACCAACGTGCTAACGTTAAAGGTGAGTTAAGCTTCATGAATTAAACCAATGTCATCGGATCGTAATAAAAATATTAGAGAGATAAACACCACACAGATGTCTTTCTAGTAAACCTAACGTTAGCGGTTGCAGTTTTAGCTTTAAAGTGTAACAGCTCGGATTCTAACTAACGTTACTTCAAGTTACTGTAAGACGGCCACACGCCATGCCAAACTCCATATCAAATTTGAACATGTAATTTCCCTTTTTATGTACAAAGTAAACTATACGACTTCGGGCATAAATGAATGCCCTTTCCGAATCGAGAAGAACCGCTTTTCATTTCGGCAAACAAGCAACCCGCGAATAGACGCAAATTATCCCAGAATTTCTAACTTTTTAAATGTTAAACCATATCTTCTAAGTTCCCCTCCAAAGGAACTTAGCTGGCGTTAAGGTTGCAAATTACATGAAGACTAACGCTATGTTATGCACATAGAAATACAATGGATTCATTAATTCTATGGTTATGCTACTTGCATTTTTTTTTTTTTTTAAACTGTCGTTACTTCTCGGACTTTTAACTTTTGTTCTGTCTTGCTCTGGTCTCGTTGATTCCGCCATTAGTTTTGTAAGCTAGCTATCTCTATGTTGTTGTTTGTAGCTAAGGAAAGGTGAGGAGGGCATGAGAAGGGCAGCTAGGCCTTTATGTTTAGGGTCTGCCTGACCACCTCCGTGTAGCATGAATACCTATACAAACAACACAGTTATGTGTACAGTCAATTTCAGACATCTCAGGTATCAGCACAATTAAAAGTAAACCCTGCTGAATTCTTTTCAGGTCTAATGAAGACTATTATTATCATCTTACTAGTTTTAAATGGATTTAAAATGTGATATATGTACTTTCATGTTGCAGTCTTCTTGAATGCAGTTATGTTAGCATGAGTATATAAATTCACTTTTATGTGCAAATAGCTCTCATTTTCCCTCTTACTAGAACACTATAATCAACCATTAATGTACTGTAAGATAAAACACACTTACAGCTTAATTATTCTCCCCCTATGTAGCACCGGGAGCGGAAGCGGTGTGCAGTCATGTGGCCTATAGTTTGGACGGCGGTACGGACCTATGCCCCTTATGTGACCTTCCCTGTTGCCTTTGTGGTGGGGGCAGTGGGCTACCACCTGGAGTGGTTTATCAGGGGGCCCCCTAAACCTCGAGAGGAGAAGAGCATCCTGGAACTGAGGGAGGACAGGAAGCTGGAGGAACAAGAGGGCATGGACAGCACTCAGGTGCTTAGCCTGAAAGAGAAACTGGAGTTCACACCTAGAGCAGCTCTGAACAGGAACAGACCGGAAAAGAGCTAACCTGTGTTGGTGTAAGAGACTTGCGTTTACCCTTTCTCAGCAGGAGGATAATTCATCGGAGTTAAAAGGGGGGTGAACCAGAAGGCAAAAACACCCATTCTTCCCATTTACCTCAGCCATACATCCTCACTAATGCATCAGCTTGCCTGTGTAAATATCTGCTACTTTTAAGAAGCTAGAGGGTAATTAAAAAAAAAAAAAAACTTACATTTGGTCTTTCACCAAGTCAAATATAGCTTATGTGTGCTGTATGTGATTCTTTGACTTTCCCCTTGATGTCGTACATGCCTTAATGATCATTAACTAAACTAAGACACTATAATTAAAACCCCTTAAATATGGACAGGGTTTAATGGGAATTGGTCATTTTCTGTTTTATTTATATCTATTTGTGGTATTATGGCACAAATGTTATTGTGTCCCTGCTTTTAAATCCCACACAAATGGTGCAAGAGATGGCCAAAATGCTAATCATTTCCATGTTCCAAGCCAGTCAAAAAGTCTCTCCTTTTAATCATTTCTGTATGTTGAGAAAGGACTTCTGATTGTTAACATAAAAGCAGAGGAAGAGAGACAGGTCTTTGTTGTAGTTTTTTTTTTTTTAAATCTCATGTAAATTTTGATGGTATGTGACAAAATAAGCCAACAATGTGGGAGGTCTCTCAGGAAGTTTAAGCTGCTTAGTCCTATTGTCAGGAACATCTACATAATACTTTCATTTTAGAAAGTCTGGAAGGTCTGTGACAAATATGACGAATAAAGAATTGCATGCTACTGTATATAGGCTAGACCTTTACTTTTTGACATCGCCACTTCCTGCTACTGATTTCTTGTAACAAAGCAAAAGTTTCAGTTTTTGTCACTTGTTTAACCATCATTGTTTTACAGGTCTGAACAAATATCCGATCCCACTTGATTATGAAACACTGCTTCCAAGCCAGGAACATACAGTAACATCAAAGTCACAGGAAGGAAGTAATGACTCTGCTCATTCAGCTTCAACAAGGAAATTATTTTTGGAGGGAACGCCATAGACAAAGCAATAATCAATGGGGGAAACCGCCAACTCATTACACTTTTGAAATTTGGCGTGTGGACAATACTGTGTTCTACTTCTGGTATGATATAAAAAGGATTAGAAAAAAAGCAAAAGAACAATCCATTTGTAAAGTGTAGAATTTTCCAGTTCTTCCACGCTGCCTTCAAATGTTTCTGCGGCTGTTGTCTGAGCTGCAAGTCCTTAACTAAGCCCAAACTTCCAAAAGTATAGGCTCATTCACAGATAACTAGTTAATGATCACGTGTTTTTAAGATGAACCATATAAATGGTCCCTTTACTGGTAGATATGATGATTTTAGATGAGAAGTTGTAGGTTTATGAGAAATCTTTACAACCCAAATGTGGGGCAATTATCACAATTTAATTTTCACTATACCGGGTGTTGGGATAAAATACACAAATGAAATAGGTACCTTTTACAAAAAGAACCAACCCTAAATAGACAAACTTTCATATTGTTAAAAGGCCAATGGAACCACAAAACATGAACTATAACGTAATGATCAAATTTAACATCAACCGTATACTCATTTTAAATTGGATTTTAATTAATAAACTAAAAGGTACATTATTTAACTAACATTGTTTGCAAAACATAATGACACTAGTAACAAGGCAAGAGCACACAAAATGCCACTCATGCCCATGAATCTATTGCCCCAGTGCATGCTGGGGAGGCTACCCAGGTCATTAATAAGGCTACTTTCAGACTGCAGGCAAAAGTGGCCCAAATCAGATTTTTTTGGGGTGGTCAAATGACCAGGTAAGACTTCTTCAGAAGTAGTGTGAACACTCAAATCTTGCCCAAATCAGATTTAGACCACTTCCATATGTGGTCCTGAATCTGACCTAGGTCAGATTTTTTTCAAAGCAGCCGTAATGTGAACAACCAAGGCGGATTTGATGCGACTTTTTTAAAATCGACGTTTGTCACAATTATGCACCGGCGGGAGTTAGCCCTAGATACACAGTAAAATTTAAAACTTGACTATGCCTACAACATGGAGAACAGTGATGGAGCAAGTCAATGGAGGGAGAGTGAGGTGTTAGACCTAATTAGTGCATGGGGAGATGCTTCAATTCAATCAAAACTAGAAGGATCATACCGTAACCACTCCGTTTTTAAAAAAAATGATATGGCTGCAAATATGATTTGCAGCCATAACCCCGCAAAAGGCCAAAATAGCCAATTTGGCTCTCTTTTCGTTCTCCTCCTCAGCACCTGCTCATTAATGTTACGGCTGCCATTACACAAACATTTTGAAATAAAAGCGAAAATGCTTACTTCCTACATAACCTTTCCTAACTTTAGTGCGACAGCGTGCTGCGTCTGATGTCATTGTTCTTTTGCGCATGCGGGTCAGTTCGAAACTGCAAACAGTTCACACTGGAATCTGCTATAGGCCACATTTTAAAAGGTATTGTGAACAGCCAAACAAAAAAACAGATCTGAGCAAAAAATCCGAATTAAGCATTAAGACTTGCGGTGTGAACGTAGCCTAAGCTCTTGTAAGTGTGCTGATCATGGTAACTCTACTCATGTTAGTTATTTCAAAATAAGAGCACACTGTTCTTTCTAAGATTCATCAAACAATCCTTTAACAGCTTCAACCGACCCAGTTTGTTGGATGAGAATGAATAGGATCGTTTTAGTCCGGATTAGTTAAACCATGTTTGAAGAACAGGGCCTATCACATGTGAATCTGCATTTGCGCAGTGTGTGAAGAACTTATTTATGCATTTATATACAGATTGCATGTTGGTCTTGGTACTATCTGTCATTGCTTTTAATGTTATGACTACAGAGCTACATGTACAACAACATAGATGTGAAACATTCCTTTTGATACAGGCCATTAGCAGAACATGAAGCTAAAATTGACGTATCCTTTTAAGAGCAGCTTCCATCATTTTATCTCACAGTCCATCAGTAATGTCGCATATTTTTTATAGTATTCCAAAAAAAACAGTGATTTTACTCCGTACCCTGGTGACTTTCCCTGTGTGATAAATGCAAGTCATGATTAAGAATATTGTATGCTTATTTAGGATAATATAGTTCTGAAAGAATAATCATGGAGACTGCCGCTCAACATGAGCACTTCGGTGATGTTGCCTGTACCCGACAGTGACTTTCGGTCTCGCTGTGTAGGCAGAAAGAGGGAAAAGTTCCCACAAATTCAATCGAGAAAATCTTTATCATCCTCATTATTAAAACAAGAGAAGTGATGTGGTCAGGGACTTTAATAAAAAGCCACCATCGATTGAAGATGGAGAAGTTACTGGTGTTGTAAAACGCTACAAAATGAGAAAACTTTATGAAGCTTTTTAAATTCGACACGTGATATCTCACATGCACTTAGAGGGAACTCTAATCATTATTTTGTTGACACTTTTACTCCAGTCCCGCAGCCTTTCCTACATTAAATAATGAAACAGAAAGGTCCATCTCTCCCATGCCCCAGGAGCTCTCTTAATGGACGAAAACCATTCCCAGTGTGTCAGGATAAGCTCTGCTTCGTTACCCTGCCAGCTAGTGAACTGGGGAAAGATTATGAAGCCCAGATTTACATTGGTACATGATTGGTGAATGCTGTGCTATCGACAGTCATCAGCCTGTACTCCCCTCTTAAGTTTGCTATCAGAACGAGCCGCTCCACTCCAGTGAGCCTGCTTGTGCATGCTCAGAGAGGCAATTACTTCAAGCTGGTAGAAGTTTCCATCTGAAACTAGTGAGGATGGATACGTGGAGGTGCAACTAAATTATACTGAACAAGGAGTGTGTGGTGTGTTTAGGTGTGTAAAAGGTGTGTGTGTCCTCCTGGGAACAATCAGAAGACAGGTTGGCTGCTAACAATGGCCCAGAACTGGACAGTACTGTGGGAACCGAGCACCGAGGCTCCTGGGAAAGGAGGGGAGGAGGGATGTTGGAGGTGCTCTATTGTTCTTGTTGGATGATGGGGATAATGGGTGTGGGTGATGCTGGCTGTTCCTTTATTTTTATTTTTTTTAAGGAGGTCCAATCCAACATCCTGAGTGGACAGGCCGGAGACGGTGTTCCCTTTGCTGCAGGAACAATAGAGCTGTCTGCCTGCTGGAAGGGCACCATATCCCCTATTAAACAACCACACACACACACACACACACACACACACAGAATACAGGAATACAGGTATTGCTGTGTATTAAATTTAAACACAGACATCCGCAACAACCGCTGTTTCAGAAATGTTTCCATCCAGTGAAATGATTAAATTCTTTCAAATTAAAAAGGGCTGATTATCCACAGTAAATACTTGCTGCACAATTTCAATATTAAGTCCCTCTTATTATCTCTAAAAGATAATCGGGATGGTTGCATTCTCTATGTATTGAACTTGAAAGCTGCATCAATCTTTTGGTGGTTCAGCCTCTTGGAGGGCAGCAGAACACGCTGTAAACACCACACTGAAGTTTTTTTTGTGGCGAACATGTTGCCTATTTACACTTCCAGCAGACACTGAGCAACATTAGCATTCATTTAGAGTCATGTTTCTGGCCGTTATTTCCTTTTTTTAGCTATTTTGGTTTTGGCCGCCGACTCTTACTTGCTTATTAACTTGCTGCATACTTTACCACGTTCACCAGATAGTTACTAACTTTGTCTGTTTTTTGGTTCTAGGCAGGTAGCATGCTGTCTCTTTAGCAGAGCATTTTCACTGAAAACAGCTGGAATTGATGAGAGCAATGAGAGTGAACCAAAACAGTATCGTTGTGAGACGTACAACCAAAACAATGAGCGGAAAGACGCTAAAACACTTCATTGCGCAAAGGGGGACTGTAGAGTTGGACGATAATTCTCTGTGGGTTGGTCCCTGTGACAGACCCGTTTCACATCACATTTAGTCATCTGACTTATTGAACCCTTGTGTTGACTTCGGGTCACATTGGCCCATTTAAAAAAAAAAATTATATCAGAAAATATTGGACGTGGAAATGAGTGCTGAAAATGTGTAGAAGAAAAATGTAAAAATTTCAAATGTTGGAAAAAGCAAAAACAAATTGTGAAAAAGGCGTCACAAATGTCAGAAAAAAATGTGTATTTTTTTCAAGGTTGAAACAAAGACAACAGGGTTAATTTAAAATATGGATTAGTGCAGCGCTGAATTAAACACCCGGACTTTTAGCCAGAGGACTCCACTCTCCTCAAAATAGTTCTACCTGGAATTCAGCTCGACAGACAATCTCTCTCTCTCTCTCTCTCTCTCTCTCTCTCTCTCTCTCTCCTATGTGGAGAGAGCAAGTGGTACCAGCCCTCTCAATTGACTCCAGCTGCACAGACGGCACTTTGCCCATTTCCCTCATCCTTCACTGGCCTTTGATGGGCCGGCCGTGACATTAGGTCAACAAAACACAGGGGAGCTGGACCAAAATAATGCAACAATGCCCACTGCAGCCCAATTGTCAGGGTGAACAATCCCAAACGACCAATCCCTGGGGATAAACAATACTGGAACAGGAAAGATACAGACCCACTTCCTATCCCGAGTTTAAATTTAGGAACTGCTCAAAGCATTTTTGTCTTGTTTTGTTATGTAGCCCAAATGCCCAAATTAAGGGCTGAGGTGCTTGGACGTGACATTGTTATGGATACAGAGAAAGCTCTGTGTTGGTATTGCGCGTGTATGTATGCTGCTGAGTGAAACAAAGGGAGTTGGCACACTCAACGCCGTGTGCCTTTCACATGTACACACACTATAACATAAACACTAAACCCCAAAAGTGGTCTTTGCTGTGCCAGGCACATTATTTCCAATTACAGCCAAATAAAGAGATCTTGCATAACTTCGCCACCTCATTCACCCTGTAGCTTGCTATTTTAAGCCCTGCTGCTGGTCACTTGTGTATATGTGTGTGTGTGTGTGTGTGTGTGTGTGAGGGAAAGACTGAACTTTGGGACGTGAGGAGGTCATGTTGGTCCTAACTTTTTGAGTGTGCGTGTGCGTGTGCGTGTGTGTGTGTGCTTTCTCTGCCTGTTCAGGATGCACCCTAGAGATACACAGGGCTTTTGGCAGTACAGCTGGCAGGAGGTATGACAACAGAGCAACCCATTTTGGACAGGCCTGGCACATAGGTGGGTCTTTAAAGACCCTCCGGAGTCCGGTGCAGGGCACAGCTGTAAGGCCTTTCCTAAAGGATAGTTGCCTCTGGGCATGACAGTTGGCCTTTTATAAGACCTGCTGGAGCCCGGAGGCTACTTGACAGCACTTTGAACTGCTTTTACACTCTAAAAGCTTGTGTGCTGTAATGTGTGTGTCCATCTGTGTGTACACTCATTCACCAAACTGAGATATTGTCTTTGTGTGTGAGCAGCGGCATGTGGCTTCACCAACAGAGTGAGGAAATGCATCAGCAGTGACTTCAACAATGTCAGGAAACACAGTCAGAATTGCAGCTGATCCCAGAGGTTGCATGCATAACCGTTGAGGATGACCTGTCACACAGATTGGGGTCTTCCCTGCTAATGACTCCCATGTTTATTTGCACAGCTTTACACAGACATATCTCCATTGTCAAGTTTTTTTTTTTTTTTAATTGGAATATCCTCTGAAAGCAGTTTGTGTCTGATTGGATTGCCTTAAGATTGGGAAATAGTCTAGATGTGAATATTAGGTAATCAAACTAATGGATGTGACTAAGAAACAGTTGTCCCAACACAGGAAGATGTAGCCAGGACATTACTTTCACCTGCACTGTTAGGGGGCTTGATAGGAGGAATGCTATTTCTCTGGTGGTTAGATATCGGCTGTAGAGGAAAAAATGGCCGTTGAGCAGCAAATAACCTGGGATGTTGTTTTCATCTCTGCGGTTTATGTTTGCTTCACTGAACAGGAGGTGTAAGTTTACTCTGTGGAAAGAATAGAGCAAGGCTTCTCCAGCTTAATGGGCTATAAGGAAGATGAATGTAAAAGGGAGCTTGCTGTTCCGCTGCTGGCTTTGGTTGGCAGCAGAGGGATGATATGGGACGCCCCATGCAATCTGTTCCGTGACCCCCTGGCTTTTTGTGAAAACACACACACATGAACATTCTTGTGGACACATGCGTACAAGTGCACACACATGCACCCACCAACCTGCACTGAGATAACAAGACTGCACAGGAATGCCAGCCAAGTTCTAGTGGACAGGCATCGAACTGGGCAGCTTCAGCAGGATCTGTTTGGATTGTTCTCTCAACAGTATCTGCCAATTTATCCTTGACACAGGGAGAGGCTGCCCACAATAACATCACATTCTACTCTGAGGACAGATAAACCGTCTTCTTCTTATTATTAGATCATAAAACATTTTGATAAAACTGCAACAAAATAAAAAAAAAAAGTATTTTTAATTTCTGTTCTTCAGCTGCTTGTTGCAGTTCTTGTTTGGGCTCACACCGTTCAAGCGGTTTGTTTTATGAGAACCTGTCTCACTTGGATTTCCCATAAACCCCTTTTCCTGCTATAGATAACTGCATATCGTCATGGAGACAGTTCGGTAAATTGCTGGAAATGAGCGCTGTATTGCAGAGCGCTGTAGCTGCAGTCCTGAAAAGACTTATAGCTGCATTCATTCGGAGCCTGGGCAAGCACCTTTCTTGACAGTGCTGGATTTTATCAATCGCACTCCAGGAAAACAACGTTAACATTCAGGACTCCCCAGGGGATATTAAATAGAGCCAGCATAAAGTGCTGTTCCACCTTGTATGAACTTTTAACTGCTGTATAATTGATGCCTTTTTTCCCTTTACAGCCAGAGCTACAGATTTGAAAACAGCCATTAAATCAAAGTTATCTCCCTCCATTTTTCCCCGTCAGAAGGTTATGCTCATGATACCCTGTAAGGCTCATCCACTTCTCCACACCTCCGTCCTTACTATTCCCAAAGAGCTTTATCTTGAGTGATTCAGAGCTTCCGTATTGTGACAGTATTTGGATAGAGGTTGAACACAGAAGCACTACACACCTCAGAGACATTTTGCTCACACAGAAATCAAATTCTATATTCAGAAAGGAAGGGAAAAGGGATTAAAACCATCCTGTACACAAGAGATAATCTTGTATGGAACGTAGTATCTGTATAGGATCTGTAGTATATGTTTTTTATGACATATTGATAATTACACCATCATTTGACAATGCCATCATAGATTTATGGTACTTCAAGCTTTATTTTACACAAAATATAAATATTAACTGTTATGGTTTTGGGTATTTTGTCTTGTATTTTTGTTGCCTGTTTAGTTATTTCTGTATGTTTCCTGTGTTTGTATATTTATTCTATAGTTTTCTGTTGTTGTAGATTTTCCTCATGTTGTGTATTCCCCGGGTTATGTTCTATTTCCTGTTTTATTTTGATAGTCTGTGTTCGATCTTGTCTTGTCTAGTTTTACTTTCTGTTTTCCCGCCTGGTCTGATTGTCCTGCCCCGCCCTAATGTGCTTCACCTGTTGTATCACCTGTCCCTCGTTTGTTCATTACCTCTTGTATTTAACCCCTGTGTTCCCTTTGTCTCTTGTCAGATCATTTTTGTATCCCTGTGCCGTCAGTTTGTGTCTCTTTTTGTATACCGTTGCTATTGTTTTTCTGTTTTCTCCCTGCCGGACGTTTTTCCAGTCTCTGTACTGCCTACTTTTGTTATATTAAATCCTCAAGTTCTACCACCTCCTGCCTGTCAGCCTCTCTCTGCGTTTGGGTCCTCCTTTTCTTGCTCCCTCGTCACAATTAACACTTGTATTTCTTCATAATACCTTAAACATTAAATACAGTTTTTACATAAGTAATTTCATTTTATTTAGTTTGCACATTTCTGTACCGCTTTCAGTCCATTCAATATGCAATCAAAGATGCATCCTTTAAGTTCTCTCTCAAGCTCGAAAAAGGTTTGATTTTCAAACTGGATGCTTGTCTTTCCTCCATTATTCAGCTCTCATATTCTAGTATGCACTGGTCCTCTCTCTCCCGCTTTCTTCATAGCTAAATTACGATGATTACTGGCAATGATAATCCACTTACAATACCAGAATTCCTCTGGTTTGGCTTCTCTTAATCCATGTCTTCCCCAGTCTGCATCCCCAAGTCACTCAAGTGACCAAAACTCACTGGGTGAAAGGGGAAAAGTACATTGTGTGTGTGCATGCATGCATGCCTGCGTCCACGCAGCCATTATCCTCTTGGGAGCAGAGCAGGATCCAGAGACCAGTACATTCCACAGTGTGGACAGAGCCATGGGAGAGAGAGGAGGAGAAGAAGGGGGGTTTCAAAGAACTCCAGGGGTGCAAATCTCAGAGGAATATGCTTAAATCTGGTTGTACTGTATACTCTCCCATACACACTCGCACAATATCCCTAGCCCCTCTGCAGACCTCCTTTTGCACAGGGTTTTTTTTTCTTCACACTGTCACATTCAGCACACACAAAATGACATCAATGTGACATCAAGGCATCTTATGACTGCCATCGTCTCTCATTGTGGAGTCTCATTTTCTTTGCCTTGGGGAGTGTTTTGAAAATGTCCATTTATCTGGTAAATCTCTGTCTGCCTGCCTCGTAGGCATCAAGTTCACAGTGCAGTAGTTGTTCTTTGTTTGAGCTCTCACTGTGCACTCCCGACAGTCAAGTGTCATGTGCAGGATAGGTTGAAAAAACTGAAAGACTCAGAAACCAAACAGAGCTCTCATGATCACCACATCTGACTGCGTCAAACATAATGCTTCTGCTTTGAGTGTCCCTTATGGGTAACCTTTGTGTTCTTCCCAGTGTGCTGTGCGTGTTTCTTATAATGGACTCTAGGGGAATGGATTGTCTTCATAGCCCCCATGCAGTTCACATAACTGGGAAGCAGGTCACTCCCGGCCTCCCCAGGTCCCCAGTTCACTTCTATTGCCAGATCCCCGTAGCTCTCACAGGGGTTGGGGTAACATGCAGCCTCACCCTGCACAGGGAGGTTAACATGGCTCCCTGATTTGTAAGACTGTGACACAGCCGCTTGGCGTTCTGGAGCCTCCTGTCGGGCCGGTACCTGCTCTGACTGAGGTAGGTAGTCTCGTTGCTGGGCACGGTAGCGTTTCTCCAGCCGATGGGAGATGGCAAGCTGAAGGAGGTGGAGCAGCTCGACGAGGTTGAGGAGCAGGGAGATGGCAGCGATCACCTGAGTGTAGATGGTGAAGATGGTCTTCTCCGTGGGTCGAGAGACAAAGCAGTCCACGGTGTGAGGACAAGGGATCACCGTGCACTCAAACTTTGCTGCGATGAAGAAGCCATCGTAAAGGAACCACAGCCCTAGGATGAAGCCAACTTCTAGGAGGACTTTTAACAGGATGCTGAATGCATATGCACACAGCAACCTGCCTTTCAGTTTAGGAGCCTCAAGAGGAGCCTTGTCAGCTTTTCTACCTTTACCGCCCTCTTCTTTCTCCTTCTCTTCTGCATTGTCTTTAGTCACATTGTTATTGTCCCTTATTCCTTCCCTCTTACCTCCACTAACACCTTGTTCTGTCTCCTTCTCATCCTCCTCTTTTTTCTTGTCCTTTCCAGCCCTTAAAGCCACATATCCAAAGTAGAAGATCGTCGGCGTAGAGACGAAGATGACTTGGAGGACAAAGTAGCGAAAGTGGGAGATGGGGAAGGCTTTGTCGTAACACACGGCAGTGCAGCCAGGTTGTCGCGTGTTGCAGACAAAGTCCGCTTGCTCGTCATCCCAGGCAGATTCGGCGGCAGTTCCCAGTACCAGCATGCGAAACAGGAAGAGCACAGTAAGCCATACGCGGCCAACACCTGTCGAATACTCCTGGCCCTCCTCCAGCAGGTGCTCAAGAAAGGACCAGTCAGCTCTGGACATCCTCTGCTCCTAAGAGGGACAGTTGGTAGATGACTGATGGATGAACAGATGGGAGAGAATGAGAGAATGTTTGAGAAATAATGATTTTGTATTGGGTGCCTGGACCCCGCATTACCTGCCTTCACATCTAGTCGTGGTTATTATGCAGGTCATATAGTTTATCCACCTTTTCATTTACTGCTCCATTGATGAACATATTGGCTTGAATGTGCCACTTTACACCAATTGGTATATTTCATTAAATGTTTATTAACGCACAGCTAATACACATATTCAATTATTCATGAAAGGAAAAAATGAGCTGAGTTTCTCCAAACTTTTCAGTATAATGGTTTCTTTCTTTACTGGAGAACACATGTATCTGGCCGCAACGTCTCCCCCCCACCCATTAGTTCTTCCATGAGCTCACACCGTCGTTAGGGTTGTCTCCAACTCCTCATCATCATCATCAAGATGTGAAAACAACAAGGCCCCCATACCCTTAAATGAACTAAAACAAAAACACATGGTACTAAAGTTTAACATTTAATATGAAAGGAAATAGTGTACGCTTTCCTTGTTCGCAATAAAACTGGAGTGAATGAGTCCAAGAGAGGCCACTTAAACTTTTACATTATATAGCATTATTATATACACTTCCGGTCAAAAGTTTGGGGTCACTTAGAAATGTCCATTCCACTCCCTTCCAGACAGAATACCTGCTGAGATCAGTTGCATTGTTTTTTTTTTTTTAATCAGGGCAGCAGTTTTCAGATTACATCATGTGTTTACATAATTGCAAAAAGGTTCTCGACTGTTGTAGACAGAAGTGGCTGAAGAAACGCTTGAAGTTCCATGCTTTTTGGTCTAAACGTCATACCCAAATTAAAAGTGGTACAGCTCCCATATACTCCGACACTCTGGGGTGTGCCCGATATCATTGGAAAGGTAACACTCTCACGTTTTTGTTCCAAGTTGTCAGAGTGATTCTAGGCTTTACTGACACAGAGTTACAGAGGCTAGAATGGAGGGGTTTTATTTCCATCCAAGTCATACATCTGTAAAATGATTAGAATACACTGCTGTAAACACATCTGGCAGGTGACAGACACCACAGGGCGCTAGCCACACATCTCAGCTTACTGCAGAAAAAATGAAGCCAAAATACTCAAAAATGGATTTTATATGATTTTTTTTCTACAGATATGGCTGTGCGTTTTTTTATTTCCATTTGAAAAGTGCAAAGAAAAAAGCCAATAAAGTACAAAATAAAACACTTCTCAAATACACAAACACACCCACATCAATCACCTTTCCAATGATATCAGGCTCACCCCAGAGTGTCAGAGTATATTGGAGCTGGACCACTTTTAATTTGGGTATGACGTTTAGACCAAAAAGCATGTAATCTGAAAACTGCTGCCCTGATTAAAAGACAAAAACAATGGAACTGATCTCAGCTGGTATTCTGTCTGGAGTGGAATGGACATTTCTAAGTGACCCCAAACTTTTGACCGGTAGTATACATTTACTTCTCTAATTGAATTTATTAACCAATTAAAGCTGAGTCAATTCATACAGCGACTGATTTCATAACTGTATTGGGGTGGTGATGGAGGTTGAAAGTCAGTGAGCTCAATGACACACACACACACACACACACACACACACACACACACACACACACACACACACACACACACACACACACACACACACACACACACACACACACACACATCTGAATAAACATCCTGTGTGGGTGGGAGAGTTCAGGCACTGCTGTGACACTTGTCCATTTGTTTAGACTTTGTTTTTTTGTTATTTCTTTCCCACTGAGATAAGAAAACTTCCTAATAGGGCAAATACAAACTCTCCTGGCAGGATGAGACAAGACAAAGGCCTGCCAGGGATTCTGGCCTGCTGAACAAGCACAAAAATGATAAGTGGACTGATAGTATTGTACATAATATATGAATATTGAGTGTCTTTAATCTGTCTTTGATCTCCAATAAACATATCAAAGAACTAACATACTTGTAATAGTTCACCATACGAGATAGAAAAATAGCATGAAATGTAAGTGTAAACTCCACATAATGTATATCATAGTATAAAATACAATAAAACACTATAACCAAGAAATCATTAGTCTAAAGTCTAGTTTTAAAGTATTGTTTAGCCTTGTTATTGACATATTTTAAGTTATTATATTTTTTATTTAAACCATATGGAATATATAAAAAACATCTACAGCAAGACAGGCTAAATAAATGAATAATCATAAAACTCAATATTTAAAACCACAGATTCAGAATCATGTATAGTGAAAAAACTAATAGAGATTCAGAAGTGTATCCTCTTATTCACTTTTGAAATACAGAAGGTGATAAAATAATAACACAAAAGTACTACCAAAACTCAATAAATGAGGTGTTCCAGGCACTGTACACCCCCTGTAGAAATGTTATTCTGATACTTTGGGGTATTAAAAACAATATCTGAACAATACACTTGTTGACAACTATTGAGAACTAAGAAATAAGATGTGATTATGCCCTCATTACACAATATAGCCTAAGTGTTACTTATTAATTTTTTGTTAGGGCAACAATAGCAATCTGTTTGTTTATGTAAATAATTGGAAACGATTCTTACCTTTCTCTCTCGTGAAGCGGTGTTTGTCTCCTTATTGGCGTACTGGTCTGCGCACTCAGTGTACTTTTTAAGCCTCCCTCCGCTCCTCACAGTAGCGGTCTGCAGCCCGAGCGTGCTTGTGTTTGCCTTCCTTAAAAAGATTCGATGTAATCGGAAAAAAGTGGAGAGAACTTTCCCATGCCTGCTTCTTTGGCCCTCCCTCAGGATCTTCGTCCAGGAAATGGGATGGATGAACCCGAAGTAGCTCTGGTTGAATGCGCTCGGGATTTCGGGGTTTAACTTTGTTTAAAGACGACCAATTTGCATTAATTACACGGGAGTATCGCTTACTTCGCTTAATTGAAGGTTAGAGGTAAAGAAGCTTAAGAAGTTGAGGCAAGAATGGACAATATATCCTACTGGAAAGCGTGAGATGGTGTTTTAAAAGGGAAAAAGAATACACTTTAAGTCAGTCAGTGCAGCACTTTTATAATAAATAAACCCATAATCACAGCACCATAATTAGACTAAGAACAGAGTAAAATATAATTTTCCTCACCAAGAAAATAGACCAGCCTCCTAATATCCTCTGTCTATTGGGTTTTATCTGCTGTATTGTTCTCTGCATCCGCCTATAGCCTACATGTAATCATGTCTCTACCTGTGTCCCATCTTATTTTATGGGATAAGAATACATCATCAAATGACTGACGGCCCGATAGTACTTCCATGCAGGCTCATGTAATTTTCCATGATGCCACGCAATGGCGCCAGTCTCCTTATTTCTGAGAAGCACATGACGCACCGATCAAATGGAGCCCCATTACTTGTTTTTTTGTTTGTTTTAGAATCGATTGTTGAACTTCTTATCTGCATGATTTCAAGAAAATCAAAGCTAGTTACTCATCAGTATCATTAGTTTTGCTACTGTCTTACATTACATAGCTACTGCAGACTATAACTATAGCCTACTGTGGAGGAATTGTGTTTAGGGTCAAATTGTGTTCCTGCCTATTGATGTAAATCGATTCAGGCCTATTCAAGTACTGCACGTGAGGTACTTACTTATTTGAGCATTAGCATTTTCTGCTACTCCACACTTCTACTTTTTTACTCCAATACATTCATTTGACAGTTAATTCTTTATTTTCAGATTAAGATTTGGATACAAAACAAATGATAATTTTTATAAAAATTATGCATATGTATATATAGCTTTCAAATTAGCTCCATCTTGGCCAAGTACAACATTGAAGTACTGATTATGCATCATTAATATTGATATAATAATATACCACTGTCAGGGGCTATTATGAATAATACATATTTTTTAGTTTGGATATGTAAGGCACACCAATATTTCTGTCAATAGTCAATATTTAATAATGTAATAATTTAAATGCTTAGTGATACGTACTACACAATATTTACCTAGATGAATTTACTTACAATGTTATAATTTAATCACATAGGCTACAATTTGTGTTATTAATTTAGTGAACACATAAAATGTAAGTTACAGCCCGAGTGTGCTGATGTGCTAGACCCAAGTGATTTAAAGTGATTTAAATGTATGTTGTGTATTACTGACACTACTAATAGGTTGTAATAGTACAGTATTAGTTGTGCCCATTCAAATAATAAAATAACCTACTTTGTGGGATTATAGATAATAATACCTTACTCAGAATGAGCTGTGTTTTCTGATACAAAATATGCACAAATATCTCACCTTGTGTTTGTGCTTATTGGAAACTGTAGCCTGTCTACTTTTTCTAGTCAAGGCCCAGACAGCCGGGTGGCTGTGCACAGGCTTTTTTTGTGGCTATAGCTAACCTGAACAAGACCAACATGTTGCTATAATTCAGATTCTCTGTGCTTACTTAGTGAAGGTCTTTTTAGATATAATGCAAAACCTCAGCAATATACTGAACAGAAAGAATGCATCTTTTCAAAACAAGCCTCTCTCCTTCGGAAGATGCCAACAGAGTTTGTAGTGTAAATAAAAGGTTGCTGGAAGACTATATTTATATTTAAATCAATTTTGGCAGAAGCGAGGCTGCACACTGCTGTGAGCATTAAACCCAATGGCTTTCTCATGCTGCCAAGAAATTGAAACAATGATTGATCATGAACGAGTATTTTATCCAAATACATTTACTGCATGATAACACAAATTCAAAAAACAGCCTCGCTAGTCTTAATACTGTTCAGCACCAAATCGCATGTCATTATATAGTCTGTACAAATCCAACTGCTCATGGCAACTCCAGTTATCACCTTCTGACACCGCACTCAGTCAAATTAAAGTCTTTGCTGAGAAGTCATCTCCTCACAGTCTTTGCCAATCAGCACTGCACCCTCATATGTGTCGATATGTAGATTATAAAGAGTTAGGAGGCTGGGTCCATCTACCCGGCTGCTACACAGAGCGGGGCTTTATAGAAGAAAAAAAAAGCCTGGTAAATTGACTGTGAATCATCCTGACAGATCAGCGTCTTGCTCTTTCTTTGGTCATTACATTCATAGATGAATGGCGAGGAGCGAAGTGAGGACAGCCGACAGAGAGTAATGGGACTGTTTCAGGAGATGTGTTATGCCTTCCTGTGTTCGGTGTGTTCCTTCCCGCCAGTACAGATATCAATGAAACTAATTGCCAGCTTCAACTTCAATCAATTCCTCACCGCTGGACACATTTTAACATGGACTATTGTACTTTCTCAGAGGATGAATCCTAATGACTTTGGTGATCATCTGACTTTTCCTCTAACACCTACATGAAGTTCATATTTGTAGTTTTGAGTGAAATATCTCAAGAAAAATAAATAAATGATTAAATTGCCATGAAATATGGTACAAACGTTCATGGTCCCTTTAGGATGAATTGATGATTATTAGGTCACATTTTTTAATTACCTCAGCCAAAGAGGAGATTTTGTTTTCAGTTTTGGTTTGTCTGTTTGTCAGCAGGATTATGGAAAAAAAAACTACTGGCCCTATTTCCATGAAACTTGGTGGAAGGGTGTAGCACGAGCCAAGGACAAACACCTTCAATTTTGGAGCATATCCAAATCACGGGTCGGAAACACATTCTTTTTCACTGTTGTTAACAATGTAAGATACAGTATGGCCTTGGCTGAGGTCTGCGCTCTCTGAGTCACCTTCTAGTTGTCCAGGACTCAAGTTCCCAACCAAATACCTGCAAACCTAATGACTTTCCCATTGGCCTGAGCTGTACAGTTTACGGCTAAGTAGCAAATGTCAGCATGCTGCTGTAATACACTTGCTATAACACAGCTGTACTTCAGGTTTAGTGCTTATTAGCAAATGTTGGCGTACATGGTAAACGTTATACCTGCTGAACATCAGATCACATCACATGTGAGCATGTTAGCATGCTGATGTGAGTATCTAGCTCAGAGCACCACTGTGCAGTCTCACAGAGCTGCTAACATGGCTGTTAGTCTTGGTTATAACCAGTCTAATACACTGTTATCTCAGCTCTCTGGTTCCCTAGATGATCAGCTGCCTTTATCTTACCTATGAGTAAATGTCATGTGAGGCTTCATACATTGGAGCACTGCATTTGCAATGCTGTACTTTCTCTCAAGAAATAAATTTGTCTTAGAATGAAAAAAAATGTCTTTGTCGAACAGTAACTTTCTTGTGACATGTCATGCAAAAATAATCTGCAGGACTAAGTAAATATATCACTATTTCTTTTGGGGTTACATCATGCGATATAATACGGTGTGTCTGTATTGTGTGTGTATGTGGTGGTGGGGCGGGGGGGGGGGGGTTGCATAGGACAGCACAAGAATTGCTCAGTCTGTCACATTAACAGTAGATTTCCAGCACAGAAACAAAGTGATGTGTGTCCATCAGAGCTGCCTGGTTAATAAAGATGTCAGAGCTACATGGGATCCACAGCCTTGCATGTTGTTTGATGAAATATGCATGACACTGGCAGAGCTCTAGATCTTCGGTAGTGATATATATATATATATATATATATATATATATATATATATATATATATATATATATATATATATATATATATATATATATATATATATATGTGTGTTGAAACCTCATAGGCTGATGGGAGAAGGGTGATATCACACTAAACTACCACTGTGCCAACAGAAACTAAATACAGCTGTGCCCTGCATCTCATACATTCTATATCAGATTTCTCCCCTTTTAGTGGAAAAAGCAGTACCAGCACTGGCTCCTGATTCTTTAGTAGGAATCCTATTAGCTTATATCTCTTTTTCCATCCCATGTGTAAACACAGTGCCATGTCTAGCTGTTGAATTTAGGGTCCATATCCAATCAGAGTGTTGCCTACATCCCCCCTGTGGTCTACTTACCATGTGTCTTCCAGTCTTATTACGCCTATAGGGACCCCTCCCTGACAGGAGCTATTGATCTTAGCTAGCTTGGAGCGATGCCATGAAAGTGCACAATGGCAACTGATGACAAGTTTATTAGAAAAGGAGGACAGATCAGCAAGTTTTCACCCACATCAAAAGGCCAGAAGGGATTAAGCCATGGATAGAGCTCATCACATTTGTTTGGGGATCAATTGACTGGCCGTTTTTTTTTTAAGGTGATCAATTTGTTTTGCCTAAAGGGGATAATGCACTCCAACCTCAGGTAAACATTAGCCATTGCAGAAGCATGACCCTCTTTTGGGTATTTATGTAATACTGTAATTGGCTTCTTCTTTTTTTAAATGTCATTACTGACTTGTTTATGGATTGTTCATGTGAAATTGTTTTTGAATTTTACATCAATGGAGAACAGTGGATGCCTGCAATTGCATTGGCTGTGATGTATGGATGTGTATTTGAATATGCTGATGGGATGTGTTGGATAGGTTGTGCAAAGTTAAATTTACCGTTTCCAAGAGAGCCTGTGAGAGAGAAAGATTGCTATTATTTTGTCATCGCCATTGACTTTCATTTATTTTCTAAAGATTGACTCCTATGGGAAATATATGCATTGTTAACACTCAGGGCCCTATTTTAACGATCTGAAACGCAAGTATCAAACGCCAAACGCAAGTAGCTTTCTGGGTGGATCTCGGGCACTGTTGCTATTATACCGGTGGAATAAATGACTCTTGCGCCTGACGCAAATCTAAAATGGGTTGGTCTGAAGTAGCTACATTACTCATAGGCGTGGATTAGGCTTAACGTGCAATAAACCAATCAGAGCGTTATCTCACATTCCCTTTTAAAGCAGGCGTGCTTGTTCCATGGCGGATTGCTATTATAATGGTGGATTTGCTAGGCGCACGCTCTTAATACATCCATGGGCGCATGGCAGGAGCGGTTCACAGCCAAGGAGACCAACGTTTGCTATTGATTTTTCTTTTTGTCAAAATGTAAATAAAGAAATGTAACAAAAACATACTTTCCGATGTTTTGGGCTCACTCTCACTGAATCACGAGGTTATGAATGCATGGTGATATTTTTGCAATGTAGTCTAACATCAGACCGAGATTACCTCACTATAGACGATGCAGCTCTGCCTCTCCTCTCCCGTGCTGCTGCTGGGGCATTTGGGTTAAGTGGCATCGGCCCATGCAATTCAACATCACATCTCCTTAAGTCCCCTAATATTTCCTCATTTATGTCATCAACACATCCATGATTCATGGAAATGTTGTGTAAAACAAGGTCATTTTTTCCTTGTATTTATGTATGGTTTGCAAAAATGGGAACTGCTGGGTTCGTGAGATGAAAGAAGCAAAGTGTATGTGTGGTGTGGGTGTGCACACTCTACATTAAGGCCAAGCATGCGCCCTTAAAATAGCATCTAAATAACGCGCCACTGACTTTAGACTAGGTTTTTTCTGGTCTGTGGCAGAACCGTTTTCTGAAACTGCAAAATTGCGCCGGAACACACCTCTTTTTGCTGAACCGCCCCCGGGAACGCAAGTTCATTCCCTAATTTACCGACATGAGTCTGTTGAGGGAAAAGGCCGCTGTGAGTCGGGTGCAAAATAGGAATGATACATGCGTCGGTGTACAGTCAGTTGCGCTGGGTGCAAGATAAACAGTAGGTTGACTTCATTTAAAGTGAGCCCGGGGGTCAAGGCCTTCTGACATTTGGCTTTAGCATAGTTCGGACGAGAGCTACCATAATGGAGATACAAACACATCTGCTGGCAGGCTGTGAAGCAGGTGACACAAAGCTGAGCTGTTAACTATTCTAGCCTGTTGATGAATGTCCTGCCACATACATGAGGGGTGAGGGCGCATGTTGTGTCGTGTTGGAAATGCGGCTATTACACCTTGACCCAGTGAACCGATAAATATTCATTAGGCTGCCTTCCATAGAGAGAGAGAGTGTATAGTTACATCTCAGTGGCCTTGTTATGTAGGACAATGGTGTGCCATGGCTAAGCTGGAGTGCAATTGTCTAGGAGAGATGCCACAAACATAATGAGGATGATATACTAAAGCGTGACTTACTCTCCTATTCTTTATATGAGCATTAAAACACCCTTGAGTGAGTAAAATACACTTGCCTATAGCAAAGCTTAGGCCCCAGGGTCGCATGTTGATGTACTAAATGTCAGTGTGGGAGGTTGGCATGTTTAATACATATAACCCTCTCCTTCTGCAATCACTTTATGAAAAGTAGACCTATTGGGGTTGACGTGTGGAAGCATGTGTGTATCATGGCATGCAGATCTACATCATTCCCCTATAGGCAGTTCCCAGCCGGATCTGAAACATCGCCTTAAAAAGTAGTCAAAGGCCGATGTGGTCACACTGTGTTCATGGAATTTAACACCAAGTGGAGTAGACTTTGACTAGGTCTCAACTCTGATATGAAGTTGACACTTTAATCCTGGAAGTCAACACATTTATTTCTAGCGTCAGCATTCTTTTGTGAGCAGTTACACACACACACACACACACACACACACACACACACACACACACACACACACACACACACACACACACACACACACACACACACACACACACACACACACACACACAGTCTCACAAAGTGGCCTGTATCAGTGTCACTGACCATGGTGCTGAAACTAAAGGCTGCCATTGCAACCAAGCTGTTCCACAACTGTCAACACAAATAATGATACAATACTGGGGATAACTGTAAGGCACCTGCACATCACTTCCTGAGATAACTTATTGTAACTGCAAGATGCTGAATCCTCATGAAGTGCTGCAGAAGTAAATTAAAGTGTGTGTGAAATACTGTATGATTGCCTGTGGGTGAAAATCACGAGCTATAAAGTAAAACAATTATAATTTCAGAAAAAATCACTGTTTTTAAATAAACCTCAGTCATTTTCCTTTTTGAAAGTACATTAATATATTATATTTTATCAGCTCTGAAATATGTTTTGCTAATGAAAGAGGGGGAACACTACATCCCCCACTGGCCAGTTGGGTTAGTTGAACAGATGGATTATGAAATTGTAATTTAGCATCCTGTAAATGTTCAAATTATTATCTGAAAATGTATAGCCTACATGATGGCTGCAGTTGAAAAGGACCTTTACTATTGAAGATAAAAAAGCTCATAGGGTGGATCCTGCTGCACTGGCTTCTGAGGAAGCCTCTGTTTCTGTCTCTGTGGGAGCAGCAACGCTGAATGTATCATGAGAAATTAACACCAAAGGCGCTGTGCAGCGCCTGTGAAAATACCGGTCCCTGTTAGGAACTGACAAAAATATCAAAAACTGGGAGGCTCCAACGCCCCCTCAGTTGCACACGCCGCATATGCACACCTCTCTGTCTCACTTCTCTTTCCCTCACATTTGTAATGTGACTCGTGCATGCCAAGTCTACCCATTTTCAGTAGTTCAGCTTAAGTTCAGGAAAAAAATAAATGTAGGTCATTATTATTATTGTTATTATTTGAAAGTATCAGTCCACTTAGTATACAATCATGCAATAAAACATTCATGCAATCATGAAATGACCCTAAGGATTATTGAAAATTACTCTTTATTCCCCCGTCTCTCCTTCCCTCTCTCTCTGCTCTGACCCATTTACAGGAGCTACTAAGTGCCTGACATGGTGGCGTATTCAGGGTAGGTGGCTACACTGCTACAAACATTACGGTGAGGTCTTTACCTGCCAGTAATGTATAGTCTGCACTGTAGTGATGTTGTGCGTCTATGTGAATGGAAAGTCCATATTTAGGTAAAAATCAATTTGATTCTTTAATCATCGCATTATATACAAAATATGATGTTGAGCCCCTACAATCATTACCCTAAAAGCCAGTAATGAGTATTACTTTTGCAATATCAAGTATGTTTTAGAGCAAAGTAATGAATTTGACTGGAAACCAATGACAAACTTGTCATATCATAGCCTATAGGAATGATTTTGTTTGCGGTGCGCTCCAGCAAATCTGTGACCATATGCAACCACATATTGGAAACACGTGGCAGACAGTCTGTCTGAATCAAATCGAAATATATATCACTGGTTGTTGATAGAAGAAAAAAAAAAATCACTTGGCACTTTAGCTGAATGGCTTATGGATTGATTAATTTGCAATGCGTTGGCCTTCTCGGTCCCCGCGGCTTTTATTTGGCCCCTCCTAGAGCAGCGCAGAGGGGCCGCTGAGGATCCCGTGGACCAATCGGTTGCCTGTAATATTTCAGTGGGGAGCCCTCCCTGTGAACCAGAGAGAGAGAGAGAGAGAGAGAGAGAGAGAGAGAGAGAGAGAGAGAGAGAGAGAGAGAGAGAGAGAGAGAGAGAGAGAGAGAGCGCGATGGTTCTCACTGCTGTGTCTGCTACCTCCGTTTTCCTCACAGTGATCGGGGAGCTGCGGAATAGGCGTGTGTTTCTGTTTGTTACTCCAACAAAGATAAGATTACGTTGAGTGAAAACGTCGCAAACAAAGCTCGACTTTAAGGTAAGGACACTCATGAAGCTGTTGGATGGAGGTGCAGGTGCTCCTGTGCACATCGTTGAACGCTCACTATCCGTGCGTGTAGTGTACAAAGGCTTTTGCCTCTTGACTGTATGGTAAAGATAACGACTATTGGCTTGTATCGGCGGCGCAGCACTCCCCTGAACAGCAGGGACAGGTCGGTGTGCTTTCAGCGGTGCTCCCAGCTGTGTCAACTTGACAGGAGAAAAAAAAAAGAGAAGTTGCGCAATTTGCCAAGGCAGGACGACCCCCCCCCCCCCCCCCCCCCCCCCCCCACACACACACACACACACACACACACACACCTTTGACTGGCAATTTAAAAAAAAACATATGGAGAAGATTCGGACATGTTTTTCATTCGTACGTAAATGTTCGCTGACCGTGAAAGCGCGCTTGTGCGTGTATGGATGCTATGTGTGTGTGTGTGTGTGTGTGTGTGTGTGTGTGTGTGTGTGTGTGTGTGTGTGTGTGTGTGTATGTCCCGGAGAGGAGCAGCGCTGGCTGCAGAAGTGTCGCGTTTACACTGCAAAGCAAGGAGGTGCACAACGGCTTAATTAGGAGATAGAAAGAGGGTAGAACGAGCATGGCGCTTGGGAGACAGGGAGGATATGATTCCTCAGGACCACCCCGGTCCAGGAATCCTCCAGGGGGGGCTGCTAATGGCAAAGTGGGGGTCGTTTAGGATGCTGCACATTTATTACTCCACCTGTGTACTGTAGATAATTAAAGGAGGCAAGCTTTTACAGTGCGGTCTTGCCTCTCTAATGCACGTTTGGCGCTCCTTTGAAAGCTGATGACCATTCTCCTTCTTAACATCTGGTTTCACATGAATTATCTCAGTTCCCACCTCTTTTCCGGCATACTACAGCCCCTCTTTTTGGCACAGCCAAACTGAATCTTATGGCATTAGTTGGATTATCTGGATAATGTGTGAAAAGATCAGATGGATCAGGCATAGAACACGGCTCATCCACACCATGCAGGTGTGCTTTGATATGTGTTCCTATGGTGTGTGATGTGAAATTAGATTTAGGGGATGATTGTGGGAAATGATGGGTACACAACAGATGGCTTTTTGAACCTAATTACTGGGAATCCAGGCTGTATCTTACTAAGTGTGTGTTAGTGCATGTGTAGGTGGGGGGTTGCTTTAGGTAATGCATTAAAGGGTTTTGATGTTGTGTGTGAGGTATACATTATCTAAACGCCCTTGCATCCAACACCAAGTGGCTCCAAAACCTGATTAAATGAAAGCAAATATGATTGATAACAAAGTGGAGTGTTGACTGACTGACCAGGTAATGTAGTTTTTTTTAGTGCTAGTGTAATCCATGTGTAAAGCTACAGTAGGTCAGTGCTTCATACGTAGCACACCAGCCCTGAATACTCAAACACATCCTCCCATGACATGATTCAAACCACAAGAGATGAAATTAGTATTTTTTGGTATGAATGTTCCATATTCAGCTCACTTCCTCCTGTATCCTTTTGGTTTCCTCTTCCTCTATTTTCCTCAATCAATTGCAATTTTCTGTCTGCAGTCTGTCACATGTGAAAATGGTGTGATGGAACAGCGGGTTCAGTTATACAGCAGGACCCACTGCTTATTTTTGTCCATCAAATGGAAAAGAGGGGTCAGTTTGACAGGTCAGAGACACAGTTTACACAAAAAAAAATTGTTGAAAGTTTTTCCCCCCACTTTAATTTATATACATATGCTATAGAAATTACAGTATTTACCTGTATATCACATTTCCATTATTAATTATAACTCCTTGTGCTGTGGGCGTAAATAAAAACTCCAAACAGCAATTAAAAGTGCTGAAAATCCTCTTCCATCTAATCAAAACGTCTCTTCTTCATTCACTGGGAAATACACAGGACATTAAGAAACTAAGATACTATCAAAATGCTGGTTCACTGTGACTTATGTCTCATTCAGCTTTAAAAGTGATTTTCTTTTCTGTGAACCAAGCAAAAAAAACAAAAAAAGAATAAGCAATGTGGGGTAGACATTTCTTGCAGTGCGTAGGATTGAATTTGCCAGGGCTCATTCTGGTGCATCAACACGCATTGCACAAATCCCATTATTTCTTTTCACCATCACATAAGTGGCTTGGTAATGATGCTCTGTCTTGATGGGTGCATGAAGTTTAAGCACAGCCATTGTTTAAGGTTCCTGCACACAGAGAGAATAAAAGATGCAGGGAGTGGGACAAGCAACACCTTGAAGGTTCATGATACTAGAAAGATGACACAAACAGAGGTTTTAGTTCAATTTCTTGGGATAAAGTGGCGCAATGTCTGATTTGATCTTTGCTTGTACAGGCCTAATGGGAAGATTAAGAGTCTATAGCAATGCTAACGGCACTGTGAATCTGTATGTTGAGCTAAATGCTAACACCAGCATGCTAACACACTCACAATGACAATGCTAACATGCTGATGTCAAGCAGGTATAATGTTTATACCATGTTCGCCATCTTAGTATAACATGTTTTCATGCTAACATTTGCTAATTAGCACTAAACATGAAGTACAGCTGAGGCTGAGGGGAATGGCATTCGTTTTGCAGGTATTTGGTAGCCTGGGAAAACCCTGATGAACTTCCGGCAAATTAGAGATTTGCTCTGCAAGTCCGTCTGGCCAAGAGCCCATTCAAGTCCATTTCCAATTTTTCAAATCAATGCACCAATCACAACCGTTTGGTGACTGGCTTTACATGATGATGCTAGCGCAGCAACGGCGAGCAGCTTTTTGTTTACATTCAACATGACGGCCACCGGAGCGCAGCAACTGTTCTCTTAATACATCCATGGCAGCAACCCGTTGATGCCGCAAATGTCATAGCAATCCATCTAACATTTGTTCAGATATTTCAGTTAGAACCACAAATATCAACCTCATGGTGGCATAAAAGGAAAGTCAAGAGGATTTATCCACTGGGCACCATTAATAATTGTACCAAATATCATAGCAATATCATGCATATCAGCAGTTGTCAAGATATTCAGTAAATACCAAAAATGTCTAGATGAAAAATCAGGACCTCACGTAAGTCAGTATGACCAAAGCCGGTCACCGGAAAGCCATCCCTATACCGAATTTGGTTGCAGTTCCACCAGAGTTCCACTGGGGGTGATCACGGTCCAGCGCAAAATGAATGGGGCTCTATGGAACTAGACGGCTAAATTTGTCTCTTTCGCCCGATTGTCGTTGAGAAATCTCAGATTTGATTGTAGTTTCTGCAAGTTCAACATGGATTATAGGTCAACATTTGAATGAACGAGTACTAATGTCCTTTTGATTTCTTACAGGTTGAGTCGTTGTTGCCCATAACACGCTAGCATTCTGCTAATGGATGCTGATTGGTCAGTGAAGGACTGATTATGATTGGAGATCCCGCTTGACGGCATCCGAAGCAGAATCAGAATGTCAGAGTGAATATTTCGGCGTGGTCTTTAAAACATTAGCAAAACCTCTTTCTAGCACGTGTATTAACAGGGATAGTCTAACCTGTCAGCTGTGTTGTCGATGCCTCGAGAGAAAAAAGGAAGCGACTCAGAGCTTGTCTAAAGCAGTATCGCCGGCCGTACGATGTGTATGACGTCATTGACATTTTAAAAGGCTTTTTAGAACAAATAAGCCACTTTAAAAAAAAAATCTAACACCCAGCAGTGTGTATTTTCTTAGCCTCCCCTTTCAAATGCAACATTCAAATTACTAGACAAAAAAATTATATCTGGAGAAAGGTGGATTTTGAGGGGTATAGCTCCATAGAGTCCCATTCATTCTGCACTGGCCTGTGAGCACCCCCTATATGGAACTCTGGTGGAACTGCAACCAGTTCAGAAGCCGGAAGTAACGAGAGAGTGGAATTTCTTCCCTTATTAGAAATTCTTTGGTATGACTCATACTCTGGGGACCATGAATGTCTGTACAAAAATGCATGGCAATTATATTTAATAGTGCTTGAGATATTTCAGTATGGACCAAAGTGGTGAACAGTCCGACAGACTGGCATTGGCATCCCTAGAGCCACGCTGCTGGCATTGTTAAAAACTACCAGCTCAGTTTAACAATTATAGAAGATGACCACCCTTCCAAACCCAAGTGATGCCAAAAAAAAAAAAAAAAAAGAGTGCCATTACTTTGAACGCTATGTATAAAAAAAAATGAAAAAGAAACTTAACTTGACACAAGGTTTGCTCAGTGTAACACACTGGGCATCATTGAGAAATGTAATGGTTTGTGGATCTTATTACATATCCAATTTCCCTTTCATTTAGCTTCTTTGGACTTAAAACTTTCAGAATCACCATTGCTTTATTCTCCCAATACAATCTGGCACCGATAGAGTGTTCCTTTGCAACAACGTACTTCGTTATCGTCTCTACAGTATATCAACTCTCTGTGCTGAAATCCTGCAGTAGTGGAATAGCAATACTGGTCTGGATGACAAGGTGAAGGGCTTTAAGAAGTTTCCATATTGTTAGGCCGACCGCTGCATGAAAATGCAGTGCAGAGGAGATGGTGCTATTTGAAAGAAAACCTCTCCATGTTGATATAGTGTATTCATTTGAAATCTAGATGAATGGGTGCTGTCGATGAGAACAATTTGGAATAGCAGGGGCTGGCTATGCACATATTTCCTCCCTGCTTCTCTCTCTTCATGTTGTCTGCTCATCTCTCTCCTTCCCCCTTCAGCCATGACTCTTATAAACCACGCTGAGTGTTAAGCCATAAAGAAGCCATTTTGCATATTGCATATCAATAAAGAGCATTCAACTCTAACACTGGGATTTTTATTGGGCTCTCACATACACAACCAGTAGATTGGCGGCCATTCATGCCCAATATAAGCACTCCATGTTCTGTCATCCATGTGCTTTATGGAGGTAGGATTTAAAGATGTTGTCTGGTAATCAAGACATCAACCAGTCAGCTTTTATGAATATGGAAGCAGTTTTTTGCAGTCATATCATTTAACCTCTAATGGCAACTGAAGTTAAAACAAATCAAGTACAATAACAGATGTGAGGCAAACTACACTCAAGTGGATGAAAGTCGGTGATTGGTGTTTTAAGCCTCCAACATCACCTTCCAGGCAGCGCGGCAAAGGTTATGTTTAGGGTGTAGGTTAGAGTTTGCTGCCTGGAAGGCGACGTTGGAGGCTTAAAAAAAACCATCGAGCATGAAAGTCATCCTGGAGGATCAGATGTGGAGTGGAGTGATAAGAGGCATGGGTGTGGTTCGTGATTTGAATAATCAGGATGCAATTCTTTTTTCTAGTGTAATAATCAGCTCAGGTTCTGCAGGGGTCACCATGACTGATGTATGGTCTAAGCTGGCTTGCTTGCTAATATCCCTGTGGTAATTAACAGAACAACATTTACCTTTGAGATAATCAGTGGATGTAACATTAGTCATTTAAAATGTTGCCTGTCCTGCTGCTGTATCTCCCTCAGAGCCAAAACGAAGGAAGGAGTGAGATTACTGTCGTTATGAAACACAGGCAAGCATAGATGAGATGATTAGATGCTGCACATTGTTACTGAAGCTAAAATAACGAGGTGCATTCATATCTTTTTCTACGGAGCCACCCTGGTCCCACTTTGTCAAAAAAAATTATTCATAACTATCTCGTGGCCTCAAGATAGTAACTCGTGGCCTCAAGATAGTAAAGTGTCTGACACATGGACCCTTTGTCATTAAACTGGACCCTGTAGTGTAATGCAATACTTCACATTCTGTGCAATATTCTCTGTTTTAATATTCAGTGTGCAGTTCTGCTTCTATTTATTTACTAGTACTGTTCATCACAATTCTGTTAATACAGAAATGTAAATCTTGTAGGCTGCATATTAGAGGGCTGCATTGGGATTGAGTCCCGCCAGGTCCCAACGCAAATCTCACGGGAGCGGGCAGTTTTAACTTTGCTGGCGGCTAAAAAAAAAAAAACACTGCGGGATCGGGATGTAGCCTGGAATCCCCCAACGCCAGCAGAAACCATAGATATACATATATACTGACTGAGTATATACTGTATAGCCCATCTATGAGCAGACATCAGCATGTCTGAGCCTCCCAGGACGGGGGAGCTCCGAGCCAAGGCTCCGTCCACCGTCCGCCCGCTCCCTCATCCTCTGCTCCTTCCTCCCCGTCTAACAGCAGCAAGCACCTGCCTTCTTTGCCTGCATCTTCTCCCTATTAACCTATAAAATTACGTGTTTTCTCATGCAGGACGGGAGAAGACAAAACATCAATGCATCTCTATTGAGTTTTGCGGGTCCAGGCGGGAGTGGACGTACACATTGCGGGAGCGGGCGGGAGTGTAACACACATGTTGCGGGTGCGGGCGGTAATGGTCAGAAATTCGCCGGGAGCGGGATGAAGAAAACCGTCCCACACAGGGCTCTACTGCATATCCATAGTACTTTATAATTCTTCTTCATATTTCATAGCCTATAATTATACTTTTTACATGTATATACTTGTAAAAAGCTGCTTCATAAAATGAGTGCATTCTCCTTTTATATACACTTATCTTGAGGCCACGAGATAGTATCTTGTGGCCTCAAGATACTATCTTGAGGCCACGAATTACTATCTTGAGGCCACAAATTTCTATCTCGAGGCCACGAGATAGTTATAATAAATTTTTTTGACAAAGTGGGACCAGGGGGGCTCCGTATTTTTCTAATGTGGAGTGGATTCAGGTTTGGATAAATGCTGGTGAAAGTGTATGAAACATCTGCTATCCTCAAGCTTGTTCTAGACAAACAGTCATGAACACAATGCATATGCAAACTGAAGCAGGTGCATTGTATACCAGTTTTCCATGTGGAATGACTCAATTATGTCAAATTTAATATAGTGACTTAAATATTTTTAAGGCCCAGTTCGCCTTCTTCATCCCACATCAGTTAGGAGAGACAAGATTAAAGGCATGCTTAGGGTTAGGTATAGGAACGGTTAAAGGGCCACTCCTTAAATTTTACACATCGTCATTATGAGGAGTACTACTCAGCCTGTTAAAACAGTTGTGTAATATGCTCTGTGGCTCTGGAGGGAGCTTTCCAAAGTCTGAGAAAGTAACCCTGATGATGGGCTCGGAGACTTCAAATTTAACTGAAAAGCCTGTGTTAAAAACTAAAAGCATGGAGTTTGAAAATGTTTTCCTATTTAACAGAAAAAAACAACCGTACACCTTTTGAATTCCAGTTTCCCCTCTTTCACCCAACTTGCTTAACTGCCTTGTTAACACATCGTTTGTAAAACACACTTTAGTCAAACTCGACAGAAACTAAATATAACTCGCCAAAACAGTCTTTCCACTGTTCCAACAATCACTAACTCTAACTCTGGTTTGCTCAAAATAAACCCTTAATTCGCAGTTAGATGTGAAAATATGCTGGCTTCCCCCCCGCGGTCTCTCTCTGCCATTGCTAGCATCTTTGTGAGAGCCAAGTGAGAGTTGTTGCTCAGCATGCAGATCGTTCTGCGGAGGTAGACCATTAAATTAAAGAAATTGACAAAAATTGGACCAAAACATTGCTCCCCAAAAAAATAACTGGTGATCTACTTAGCCACCCGCCGATATATTCGTACAACTGCCCAACACAACAGCATTCAAATGTTGATTTATGATTCAAATGTCAACGCCCTACTTACAAGGGACGAGAAGTCAGGATATCTTGGCCTTAGCTCAGCTTTGTAACTTTGAACAGGTGAAAGCATACCAATCTACATACACAGATTGAGCAAAATTGTCAGTTTAGTCAATAAAATGGCATTAAATAGATGTTAAGGCTGTTCCAATTGTGCTTAATACCACCCTGACATTTTCTAAGTGGGTTTGTAGTGATATTACTGCTAATCTTTCCTCCCATGTCAAAAGGGCTTCCTCTTCCCCACTCTCTGTTGGCACGCTCGTAGTGTTGGCGACAAGACAAACACTAATAAAAAAGCGAGGCCTGTATTGTTAATCCAGGTTTGGTGGAGTGAGGGTATCCCGCACACATTCTATGGATGCATTTTCATATCTTTCACACTTATCTTTTAATTGTCAGCACTCCCCCTCTCATCCATAAACATACCATCATTGTTGCTATAATGGAGCTGTTCTTACTGGAGACTTAGCACCTTGATTATCCCCCTCTAAATGATGATTTAGTCACACCCACTGCCGTTATTGCAGAATAATGGGCCAACCCAAACTAAGAATCGCTATCCATGCAGTACACGCTCACAATAGATGTATGGGCCACTTAGCGTGCTCCAAATGATGTAATGGAGAGAAAGATACCCACCCAACCCCCAACACTCCAATACGAACTCTGTTTGAATTGTCTCACTGATGGGACCTGAAACAGAGCTTGCAGGCGAGCGGCAAGGTTAAAGAGTCGAGGGTAATTGATGTAACCTATCTGGGTGGAAAAAATGTTTGCTCGTGTTCACAGTGTACTCTTGTCTGATGCACTTGGGCATGAAATTGTTCCCCTTTCCACTCTAGCAAGCCCCAAGCCCAAGTCCATTACCCATTTCTAGCCAGACGAATTGGCCTTTCTGCATGTGTGTCTTTAAACGCTGGGGTTGTCCGTTTGCCTTCAGTCAAGTGTGTGAGTGTTTATTTGAGTGGTTATTGATGTGTGTGTGTGTGTGTGTGTGTGTGTGTGTTGGGGGGGGGCAGGAGCAACAAATGGGTAGGTGTTGGGTGTCAGCTGGCCTTCTCCATTCCCCTCTGACTGACCGAATAAGTGAGCGAGTGCTGCAATGATTACGGGCTGCATGGAGAACTGCGGCAGAATGATCACTGAGCATTTCATGCTAAAATCAGAGACAGAGAGTAGCCTATGAGAGAATCTGAATTTAGGACTGCGGCTCAAGTGCTTCTGGAAGTGAATCATATTAGTCCATTAATATATTGATAGAGGAATGTGTGTTTGTATGAGTGTGTTTTCTATCTTGCCTTCTATCATGATTGATGAATTTTGTTATTGATGACCGTGAGTCACAGCCATGCGTTAAATCATGGGGAGTTCAACAAGTCATAGGCTATAGAGAGAGAGAGAGAGAGAGAGAGAGAGAGAGAGAGAGAGAGAGAGAGAGAGAAAAGAAAGAGTAAGTCCCAGTAGAAAAACAACAATAGTGTAGGACAGTGGTTCCCAACCTGGGGTCCTCAGGGGGCGGCAAAGATCACAGGGGGGCGCAAGTCTTCTGGTTTGAGGTTGAGGTAAAAAAAAAAATATTTGCACATGTTAAACAAATTATGATAATACACTAGAATATATAAAAGCCCTATGAGAAATCGAGGAAGGGATGGAGTGACCCTGCCCGGAGGAAGCCCGGGGCCCCCGTCTGGAGCCAGGCCCAGACGGAGGGCTCGTTGGCGAGCTTCTGGTGGCCGGGTTTGCCACGGAGCCCGATTGGGCACAGCCCGAAAAAGCTACGTGGCATCCATCTCTCCAGCCCATGGGCCCACCACCTGTGGGAGGAACCGCTGGGGTCGGGTGCATTGCCACACGGGTGGCAGTGAAGGTCAGGGGCCTCGACGGACCAGACCCGGGCAGCAGACACTGGCTCTGGGGACGTGGAATGTCACCTCTCTGTGGGGGAAGGAGCCGGAACTGGTGCGGGAGGTGGAGCGCTACCGGTTAGATCTGGTGGGGCTTACCTCTACGCACAGTCTCGGTTCTGGAACCGTACTCCTGGATAGGGGTTGGACTCTTTTCTTCTCCGGAGTTGCCCAGGGTGTGAGGCGCCGGGTGGGTGTGGGGATACTCACAAGCCCCCGGTTGAGCGCCGCTATGTTGGAGTTTACCCCGGTGGACGAGAGGGTCGCCTCCCTACGCCTGCGGCTGGTGGGGGGGAAAACTCTGACTCTTGTTTGTGCATATGCACCAAACAAGAGTTCGGAGTATTCGGCCTTCTTGGAGACCTTGAATGGAGTCCTGTATGGGGCTCCAGTGGGAGACTCCATCGTTCTGCTGGGGGACTTCAACGCGCACGTGGGCAATGATGGAGACACATGGAGAGGTGTGATTGGGAGGAACGGCCTCCCTGATCTAAACCAGAGTGGTTGTTTGTTGTTGGACTTCTGTGCTAGTCATGGATTGTCTATAACGAACACCATGTTCGAACATAGGGATGCTCATAAGTGTACCTGGTACCAGAGCACCCTAGGCCAAAGGTCAATGATCGATTTTATAATCGTTTCATCTGAGGCCGTATGTTTTGGACACTCGGGTGAAGAGAGGGGCGGAGCTGTCAACCGATCACCATCTGGTGGTGAGTTGGGTCAGGGGGTGGGGGAAAACTCTGGACAGACCTGGTAAGCCCAAACGGGTAGTGCGGGTAAATTGGGAACGTCTGGAGGAGGCCCCTGTCCGACAGACTTTCAACTCACACCTCCGGCGGTGCTTTTCGTGCATCCCTGTGGAGGCTGGGGGCATTGAACCCGAGTGGACAATGTTCAAAGTTTCCATTGCTGAAGCTGCGGCGAAGAGCTGTGGTCTTAGGTGCCTCAAGGGGCGGTAACCCACGAACACCGTGGTGGACACCGGTGGTCAGGGAAGCCGTCCGACTGAAGAAGGAGTCTTTCCGGGATATGTTATCCCGGAGGGCTCCGGAGGCAGTTGCAAGGTACCGAAGGGCCCGAAGGGCTGCAGCCTCTGCCGTGAAAGAGGCAAAGCAGCGGGTGTGGGAGAAGTTCGGTGAAGACATGGAGAAGGACTTTCGGTCGGCACCAAGGTGCTTCTGGAAAACCGTTCGCCACCTCAGGAGGGGGAAGCGGGGAACCATCCAAGCTGTGTACAGTAAGGATGGGACGCTGTTGACCTCAACTGAGGAGGTAATAGGGCGGTGGAAGGAGCACTTTGAGGAACTCCTAAATCCGACTAATACGCCCTCTATAGTAGAGGCAGAGCTGGTGGATGATGGGGGATTGTCGTCAATTTCCCTGGTGGAAGTTGCTGAGGTGGTTAAACAACTCCACAGTGTCAAAGCCCCAGGGATTGATGAGATCCGTCCGGAAATGCTTAAAGCTCTGGGTGTGGAGGGGTTGTCTTGGTTGACACGCCTCTTCAACATTGCGTGGAAGTCTGGGACGGTGCCTAAGGAGTGGCAGACCGGGGTGGTGGTTCCCCTTTTCAAAAAGGTGGACCAGAGGGTGTGTGCCAATTACAGGGGTATCACACTTCTCAGCCTCCCCGGTAAAGTCTACTCCAAGGTGCTGGAAAGGAGGGTTCGGTCGATAGTCGAACCTCAGGTTGAAGAGGAACAATGCGGATTCCGTCCTGGTCGTGGAACAACGGACCAGCTCTTTACCCTCGCAAGGATCCTGGAGGGAGCCTGGGAGTATGCCCAACCGGTCTACATGTGCTTTGTGGATCTGGAGAAGGCGTATGACCGGGTACCCCGGGAGATACTGTGGGAGGTGCTGGGGGAGTATGGGGTGAGGGGGTCCCTTCTCAGGGCCATCCAATCTCTGTACGACCAAAGCGAGAGCTGTGTCCGGGTTCTCGGCAGTAAGTCGGACTCGTTTCAAGTGAAAGTTGGCCTCCGCCAGGGCTGCGCTTTGTCACCAATTCTGTTTGTAGTATTTATGGACAGGATATCGAGGCGTAGTCGGGGTGGAGGGGGGTTGCAGTTCGGTGGGCTGGGGATCTCATCGCTGCTTTTTGCAGATGATGTGGTCCTGATGGCATCATCGGCCTGTGACCTTCAGCACTCACTGGATCGGTTCGCAGCCGAGTGTGAAGCGGCTGGGATGAGGATCAGCACCTCTAAATCGGAGGCCATGGTTCTCAGCAGGAAACCGATGGAGTGCCTTCTCCAGGTAGGGAATGAGTCCTTACCCCAAGTGAAGGAGTTAAAGTACCTTGGGGTCTTGTTCGCGAGTGAGGGGACAATGGAGCGGGAGATTGGCCGGAGAATCGGCGCAGCGGGTGCGGTATTGCATTCAATTTATCGCACCGTTGTGACGAAAAGAGAGCTGAGCCAGAAGGCAAAGCTCTCAATCTACCGGTCAGTTTTCCTTCCTACCCTCACCTATGGTCATGAAGGCTGGGTCATGACCGAAAGAACAAGATCCAGGGTACAAGCGGCCGAAATGGGTTTCCTCAGGAGGGTGGCTGGCGTCTCCCTTAGAGATAGGGTGAGAAGCTCAGTCATCCGTGAGGAGCTCAGAGTAGAGCCGCTGCTCCTTTGCATTGAAAGGAGCCAGTTGAGGTGGTTCGGGCATCTGGTAAGGATGCCTCCTGGGCGCCTCCCTAGGGAGGTGTTCCAGGCACGTCCAGCTGGGAGGAGGCCTCGGGGAAGACCCAGGACTAGGTGGAGGGATTATATCTCCAACCTCGCCTGGGAACGCCTCGGGATCCCCCAGTCAGAGCTGGTTAATGTGGCTCGGGAAAGGGAAGTTTGGGGTCCCTTGCTGGAGCTGCTACCCCCGCGACCCGATACCGGATAAGCGGACGAAGATGGATGGATGGACTAGAATATATAATGTATACAAAAGTCTGTATAAAAAATAATAATGTATTTTTGTTCTCAGTTAAAATTGTAGGCAGGCTACTTAGTAGGCCAAACCTCTGGCCCTTGCTGTCATCAGGTCAGCTGCTAGCTGTTAGCATCCACGGCATCACTGTTTTTATGAATGAAACATGGCGGAGAAACGTAAAAGTGCTGATAACTCCTCTGTATCAAAAAAGTAAGGCTCTATCTCGAGAGTTACCTCCACTTCGCCTCAGCTTTTCTTAGACATAAGTAGGGGGGGCACCAAGGAAAAAAGGTTGGGAACCACTGGTGTAGGATATATCCTGTGTTATGTGCTTGAGAAACGCTGCCCAGGAGATGTATGTCCTTGCTATACATTCTATCGTAGGCTAATTGTCAACACAAATACACACATTCTGCTCAGCATGTCCCATGACAAGCATGTCCCGGAGCAATAAGCAGTTGGCTCCCAGTTGTGAAAAACACGTTTTTCTACGACTGCATTGATAGGACCCTGTTTCCATTAAAATGTCATAAAATGACTTATTTATCAAGACAGAAATAAAACGTCTATATTTGTACTCTTACTGAGCGCATGAATCAGTTATTCCATTAGAAGTGTAGTAAACGTTCCCTGTTCCCTAAATCCAACGCCCCTTATTTACTGTTACTATGCCTGACAACCTTCCTTTCTCACACAGAACAGTGTTCTTTGTAATCCTATATAGTCCGGATGATATGTGGAAATTATGTTAACTTTTTCATAAAAGAATGAAATTTGGTACACTTTTACAGTTTGGGGTGCTTAACATTTTCAGAACGGGAGCCATCCCAAAACGCCTCGCGACAGCCATTTTACTGCAATAACAAGTATGTGTTTTGCATCATATCTCCTGAGAAAGTGAGCATTTCACCTCAAATTTGCTAATAATATCCAGACGAATAGTAATTTTGTAAAGGAACACGCCGATTTATTGGGAATTTAGCTTATTCCCCGTAACCCCCAGAGTTAGATAAGTCCATACATACCCTTCTCATCTCCGTGTGTGCTGTAACGCCGTCTGACGGTTCCAGCGGCATCAGGCCAGCACAGAACGTGCAGGTGAATGGTTCCAGTAATCCTACTGCTGCCAATAAGTGACAAAATAACGCCAACATGTTCCTATTTACATGTTGTGATTTGTAGAGTCACAGCGTGTACAAAAAACAACGCAACATGAGACACAGCCATCTTCTAACCGTAAACAAACCGGGAACTACATTCTCAGGCGGAAGAATATAGTACTTGGGCGGAATGATTTGCTTTGCAGCAAGCCTGTCTGAGAATATAGTTCCCGGTTTGTTTACGGTTTTGTCACAATTCTGAGCAGTAGGATTACTGGAACCATTCACCTGCATGTTCTGTGCTAGGCTAAGCTACCGGTGGAGCTGTCAGACAACCTGACAGCATGCACGGAGATGAGAAGGGTATGTATGGACTTATCTAACTCTGGGGGTTTCAGTGAATAAGCTAAATTCCCAATAAGTCGGCATATTCCTTTAAAGAATGAGAATTCCACACATAAGTAACCAAAAGTAGACTCCTCATACAGCCGATGACGGCTAAAATGACAACTGTTGCTAGCTGTTAGCTAGAATTAGCTAAATTGTTGATGCTATTTCCATGATTTCCATGAAAACTCAGTCTACAGCTAACTGTTGTTCCCAGCTGATTTTCTTTAAAACAAGAACCAATGCACACGATGGCTACATAGGCCTACATAATGCTAAAGGAAAAAGTTAACTGTTCCAAGTGAAAAGTCAGCATCCTCTTCTGTTGATGATGTGGAAGGGTAGTTAACTAGTTTCTCAGTAATAGGCTTTAGTACAGTAAATACAAATTAAAATACTAAAATGTGACACTAGGTTACTACTGACGTTGGTAAGCTAGTTTGCTGTTGTACGCTAATATTTGCAGCTGTTAGAGCAGAGAAACACACTTTTTTAATCCATTCCTCTCAATTTTTCGGTTTTAGTTTTTTCCAAAGCACAAAAATCAAGTAACATTGCTCAAAAGCATGTAGCATAGCCTGAATCATGGAAAAGCCTTGAAACAAGTTGATTGATTGAATATGAAATTATCTCTCCCCAGTGGCAAGTAAATGGGAAAACAGGATGCTAGATTAAATGATGTGTTAAACTTGATGTTTTTATGGTTGCAGCATGGCTTTCCCCTCACTCTGGCACCATAAGAGGGACGTTTTTCACCTGAAGATGATCAGAGGATGGAGAAGCACGAGGGGGAAAGCACGAATAAACGAGGGTGGGATGATGGCCTAATGGAGTGGATGAGCAATTGCGACAATGACTCCTGATGAAGGGATGGCATTTCATGAATGGGTGAATGGGAGAGAGATATGAAATGATAGTAGTCTTTAAATGCTACATCATAGGACAGCTATTCATTTACCCCATTCTCTCCTCAAGGTGCATCACTTTTTAAAATGTCTGTGTGCCTTTCCTCTTTTGCTCAATTCTAAGTTACTCATTCCTTCCTTTATCTCCTCTCTCATTTTCTGGCTCCCTTCCTGCCTGCTATCTCCTCTTCCCTATTATTTTAACTTTTATTTTTCACTTTGCATTCCTCCCCTTTTATGCTTCCTTCATCTTTCTTCCTTCTTTTTTCTTCGCTTCATTCATCATCTCATTCTCGCCACTCCTCCCCCATCTCATCTTCTGCCCATTTCCCTAATGCCCTGTTAATATCTGCCTCCATCGCTTCTTACCCTGCCTCCATTTTCTAGATTCTAATAGCTGCCATGTTTCTTCCCCCTCCTTCGTCCTCATCTAGTTGCAAAGTCTACCTCTCCATCTCTTTGTCAACCCCCAACCCCCCAACAAAAACATTTCGGCTTCACCATCACTCTCCCTTAGCATGTTTTCCTCTTTTACGTCAAGCAGTCCCTTGCCTCCTCTCTACAGCCCTCTAAATCTCTTGTAAGCGGGGCAGGTGGCGGTGCAAGTACATGCTTTCAGAGGGACATGCCTGCTCTCAGATTTAAATAGATAATGGCAGAGCCCCAGCGCTTGTTGGGCTCTCTGAATAATGCAGGAGATCCTGAAGGCATTTTTACCAGGCATGGTGACATGCATACACCATGCATACGCCAGCTCGCAAGCTTGCAATATTGATATCAAGAGAGAGGAAGTGACTTAGTGACCGTTATATTTGTTTTTCACCCCTATATGCCAGCTTTGTTCTTTATAAAGAACTTAAAGTTAACCCTAAGTTTACCTTCAAGTGACAAAGCCGGCACTAAAATTATGACTATATGACTTTTGTGGTGGTGGTAAGAAAAGAGTTCTTTATTGTAGAGGAGGATCTGAATGAAGGACTGATGGCAGGCAATGGGAATCCAGCAGCAGAAGGGAAGAATAGAAATAATGCATGACAGGGCTGGCGTGAGTGTGGAATGAGAGGAAGCGGCTGGCAGGGGTAGCTTGGAGGCTATGAGGTTGCTGGCAGGTATAGGCGGGGAGACAAGCAGGAAGACAGGCAAGTGGGTGATGATACACTGTGGTTGAAACAACAAGAATGGCTGACGTGCCAGGGTAGATATACTGCAAGCTAATGAGCAGATGAGAGGCAGATGAGCAGACTGGGAGAGGTGATGAGCTGATCGCAGACAGGTGTGCATGAGCAGAGCCAGGAGAATGAGACCATGACCATGCCAACACACACACACACACACACACGTTTGTTTCACTATCTTTGTGGGGACCCGTCATTGACATAATGCATTCCCTAGCCCCTTACCCTAACCTTAACAACCTTAACAACTAAATGCCTACCTTTAACCCTTACCCTCACCCTAACCTAATTCTAAGCCTAATCCTAAAACCAAATCTTAACCCTCAAACAGCCCTTTAACCTTGTGGGGTCCAGCATTTTGGGCCCCACAATGCTGTGCAGACCCCACAAGCATACTATATTTTTTATAGTAGTTTTTGGACCCCACGAATATAGTCAAACACACACCACACACACACACACACACACACACACACACACACACACACACACACACACACACACACACGCACACACACACACAATAAAGAACGAGAGAGAGACAGACAGACAAACAAGCACTGGGAACACAGGGAAGGAGAAACACAAGGGAAACATACTCTTCTGAGGGTTCATGGACGTATTTAAAGGGGGAAGTAATAAAACCAAAATAACATTTAGACTTTGATGAGTGGCCTGGATTGGGAAGGTACTCAGCGGCACAGACCGAATACATACATGATGTAGGTATAGGTAGAGATCCAACTTTTTATCTCACAATACCACTTCCTATACCTCAACTCAGGGTTTTCCGCATATTTAAAATTTGAACACCTTTCTGTGTTGAACACATTGGAGTCATTAATATGTAAGGTGACATGCAACCAGGGATTGCTGTGGCACTTCAAATGGTCACCTGCTCACCTTTTGTGCATGATTGAAGCAAAGCAATGTTTTTGAATCACAGAAAAGGTAATCTACAGCAGAAAAACATCCAGAACTGCCACTGCTGGCAGGTTTTTATTCCAAAAACCAAGCACCGGGTGAACTTACCTATTGACAGCCAAGAATAAACACAGCAAATTCATATACTACTGTGTGACAGGTGTAAAAGGTAGTAATTACTCCATTTTATGATGATACGCCATTGATAGTGGGTGCAGCCACATTTAATTTTGGAATAATGAAAATGAGCAATCATGACAGCACAATAATTTTTTTTGGAGTACACTGATTTTCATTATAAATCACTGTAAACAGGGAAAATAGATTGTGGTACTGCAATTCAAAACATCACATGATTGAAAATGTCTAAATAGTGTTAAAATACAAAAAATCCCAGCCTCAACAAAAATTTAAAAAATGACCTACAATTTGTTGAGGTGATGCTAGTCGCCTGACTCATATTGTATATAGAGCTCAACAGTAACTGCCCACTTTTTGAACGACTCTGTTTCTGGAAGGGATTTTTCCCGTTCAATTGCTCCATTGACGTTTCAGAAAATGCTTATATAGAGTTTTAGACCATGAACCAAGCCAACCAGCTCTGAGATGACTGGTGACAATAAATCATTTTGTTTGGAGCAAAAGCATTTTAAAAATAGGACAAAAAGAGCAAAGGTACAAGACTGTGTACAGAAACGATCATAGATTTTAGGGATGCACGAATCCAAGATTCAGCTTTGGATTTGGCCGAATATTGGGCTTTTTGACGGGGTTCGGTTTCTGCTGAACCGTAGAATTTTTTTCCGCCGAACCGAACTCTACGCTTGCTATGCTGGTCGACGTAATGACGCCGCCGTTGATTACAGCAAGGTGTTTAGGTAGGTGGACCGTTCAATGTAGTAGGCTGTGAGAAAGTGAAAATGGAACTCGTGAGCAGAAAAAGTGTTGTTTGGCAGTCTAAATAAGGCGATTCAAGTGGAGCTACATGTTTAATTTGCAATGCTGATTTGTCTTGTGGTGGCAAGGACCCTAAACAGTAGGGGTGTGCAAAAAAATCAATTCGAATTCGAAACAAGATTCAAGTACTACAGATTCAAAATTGATTCATAGAATTCCAAAAATCGATTCATATTTTTTTTTCTTTTCGTTTTTACACTATTGTCCTGAAATTACATTACCTCACCATTCCCATAGATGGCGCTGCGTCAAATTCACACTGACGCCTGGGCACTCTTGTCATAATCAGAAGAAGAACGAGTGCAGCAGAATCGTTATTCAACCTGCTCCATTCTCATTGAAGGCGAGAGTTTGGACACATTTCGGCTTTTATAACCTCGAGGGGAAGACGGAACTTGATAGGAATCATGCTATATGCAGGCTGCAAAGCGAAAGTTAAGTATTTTGGAAACACCACAAACTTGAGAACTCACATGGTACGGCATCACCCGGAGATTAACATTAAAGACGTGGACAAACAACAATCTAAAGTACCATGCCAGTCAACCAACGCACTCTTTCAATACTCTAAACTCCCACCGTTGCATCAGAGAGAGTCTTCTCAACTGCCGGAGACATCATAACTGCACAGCGGAGCATGCTCACTCCAAAACATGTAGACCAGCTTCTGTTTCTGCAAAAGGACAGATTCCAGCCATTGGTGGACTATGAACTGGTTACACACACATACACCTAAATGTGTATCCATTATGTGATTCTGACCCATCACAAAAGTTCTGTTGAATGGACTGTAGTTGCCACAGTTCTAAAAAGAAAGGGCCTAATTTTAAGAAGTTCAATGTGCCCAGTCAGGTTCACATTTCAACCGTCAACCTGGTAGCTGAAGTACTCCTTAAACCACATTTAATATTTTTTTTGTTTGATATGAGTACAGCACTTTAAAGCTAAATGTAAAAGCTCTATACTGTAAAAGTTTTATACTTGAATTACATTTATTTGAAAGCTGGCCAAAGCTTGGCACTTTTGCAGTTGTTAGTTGCAAACGTTTTATTTTTGTATGAAGCCATATAAAGTAATATCAAACATTTAATTTGTTGTGTTTCTTTTCTTTTAAATTGTATGTCTACTGCAATCACATGGGAAAAGTAACTACATTTACATACTGTGAATCGTTTTTGAATCGAAAATCGATATTGAAACGAATCGTGACATTTTCTGAATTGCACACCCCTACTAAACAATACACATCGCCGCTGTTAAAACGTGCGTATGAAACACCCGAAATAATACGAGTTGTGCATGAAGGAATCTACAGCAGCCAAAAACTCTCTGCTCCTCACCACGGTGCTTCTCAGGTGCTGCAAGCAAATCACTCCACCCAAGTAGCAGAAGTAGCAGTGCTTCACCTTCTGCGAATATAGTTCCCAGTACGTATACGGTGGCTGTGTCTCATATGACCTTATTTGTACATGCTGTGACTATACAAATCACAACATGTAAATAGGAACATGTTGCCATTATTTTGTCACTTATTGGGAGGAGTAGGCTAATTGGAGCCGGTTACCTCCAGGATCTGTGCTAAGCTAGGCTAGCGTGGGTGCGTCAGACAGAGTTATGACACGCACTGAGATGAGAAGGGTATGTATGGACTTATCTAACTCTTGGGGATACGGTGAATAAGCTAAAGTTCCAATAATTTGGCGTGTTCCTTTAACCACTGAAAACCGACACAATGATAAGCTCACCAACACAGTTCTCTTAATCTTTTCTTCCTCCTCTTTCCTCTGATGCCCCTCTGATATCGTCATTTGATCTCATGTCATGCTCTCATGAAACCTAATCACAGCTGTGATTATTTAGCTTCCCCACAAGCCACTGCACTAATAACTATCAGTGTTATCCATTCAGTCATGATCACTAATCTTCTGGACTGTCGGGCAGCTCATCTGAGATTTGCCTGGTCTATCAGAATAGCCAGTCATATGTAACACTTTTGCAGTTAAGGGAATGAAAGAACTTTCTCTTTTATAATGTAGGTTTATAAGCCTGTGACTTTTTTTGCTTGTCAGCCTTTTCAAGGTTTTAGGGACAGTGTAGCGGAAAAAAAGTCATACAGAAATATTATTAAAGGAGAAATAAGTGGAGCTGTAAAAAAAATATGCCCCATTGTCTCCCGGGATCCTTTCTGCGAGCTATGCACTGCAGCTTGAGGAAATAAGGGGACATTAATATAGAGAGAGTTGTGTTTGTGATATTACCTTGTTATTATCTCTCTTGCTAGTTATTTACTACTTTTTTTATGAAGCCTTCTCCTGGAGGGTGCTTCTGACTTTTCAAGAATACAGGGTTGGTCCCTCAAGGGGGCATTTTGGGGAGCTGTTTGTGCGGGGGCGCCTTTCGCCTGTCTGTCAGAGAGAAAGGGAGAGAATGGAGAGAGTGAGATGAAAATGAAAGAGAGGAAGAGACTAGATGGTGTTTGATCAGTGGGCTGCTGAGTCACACTGGGATGAGATGGAGAGATTGGTGCTTTGCGACAGAGGAGAGGGAGCAGAGAGAAAGAGACTAAAAGTGATTTTGAGAAGTAAAACATCAGTGGTCTCCTTCCTCCTTCAAGGTGTCTTTCATAGAACAAACGTGCTGCAGACACATGTACACAAACAATTCTTTCCACTCTCCTTTTTTCTGCCTCCGTCTCCGTGGGCGTCTGTCTTTGAGTCGGGGTGTGATCTGTGAGGTAGATGAAGAAAAAATACAGTTATATATTTTGCCATCCATCAGAGGTGTGGTACAGTGTGTGCAAAAGAGTCTGCTGTCAGCGGTGTTCTCTCCAGAGCTGACAAATGTGGGGCCCTAAAAGCTCCACTTTTACACCTCCAACAATGCCGCGCCTCCGCTATTGTTTGGTGGGATTTGTTACTGTGTCACATTGTCACAGTGCATGTTTCCAGAAAAGAACAGGTGATGAACCCATTTACATTGACCATGCTGCTTATGCTTCATTGCAGCCCCACGCAACACTAAGTTTGGGTTCAAGTCCAAAGTTTTTTTTCATCAAATTAGTGATGCATGGAATCAGAATGTTTGCAATATAGGAAGCAGGCGAGTCATTATACAACCAATATAATTGACAATACAGATAAGAAATTATGTAGGTTTAATTAAATCAGCCAAATTCAAATATTTATCGTTTTTCACAACAGTTATAACAAAATATTATGAAGTCTTACTTAGTGAGGCCATTAGTTGAAAAACTTAAATAGGACAATTCCGGCGCAAAACGAACCTAGGGGTTATTAACAAATATATACCCACTCTTTCGATCTCTGGGACATGTTTTCATGCTAATCGAATGAGGTTTTAGCTTGCAAGACGCTAACGCGGACCGCCGATTAGCTTACAACGCTAGTATTCGGGGCACAGGGAACGTAAAAACAAATCGCTATTTATACCACTAAAAAGGCTTAAAATATCACCAAACTTCAACAGTAGCATAATGAGGGCCCCCAAATGTTAACCGAAGCATTAAGAACTTTGTAAGTGTACAGACAGTTTATTGAACGAAGAGCTGCGGAAGCTCCGTGAAAGGGCTACGAGAGAGAGAGAGAGCTACCGGTAGTCAATGCCGCAACACAGCCTCGTACTTTGGGAAACTGGTGGTGTACCTGCGGACATTGTGAAGCTATGACCACCGAACAGGAGTGTCTGTGTTGCAAGGAGTGGGACCTGTTGCGTTGCGATTCCCAAGAGACGCAGTGTTTTGTACAGTCTGAAGATTTCCCCTCTCTGATAAACAGGGCTGTACTTGAAACTTTTTCGGCGACCCAGACCAGAGGGACCAGATGGACAGTTATCCACTGAGTAAGTACACTAGACAAGTTATGCAGAGTGCGATTATTTCAGATATATTGAGCAAATTGCTTTGATTTTAGTTTGCATCGCCAGCTTAAGTCATGACTGGTTTCCAAGATGGCGGCGGCATGTAAACATGAACGCGAGTGTCTTTATAATCTATCTTTTCAATAAACTGTCTATACACTTACAAAGTGCTTCGGTTAACATGTTGGGACCCTCATTATTCTACCGTTGAAGTTTGGTGATATTTTGAGCCTTTTTAGTGGTATAAATAGCGATTTGTTTTTACGTTCCCTGTGCCCCGAATACTAGCATTGTAAGCTAATCGGCGGTCCGCGCTAGCGTCTTTCAAGCTAAAAACTCATTCGATTACCATGAAAACATGTCCCAGAGAGCGACAGAGTGGGTACACATAACCCATAGGTTCGTTTTGCGCTGGAATTGTCCTTTTAAAAAGGTAATTTTGGTGTTTTTAAACCAGGACCCTATTGTTCCATGCATTTGTAACAAATATGAACAAAAATCTTTGAAATTGGTCCAGTATTGAGCCATTGTACGTTGTCCACGAAATGTGCTTGTTTTTGCCACTGTCAGGCTCGTATTGTTATTATAAGTGTCTTACTACATTATGGAGGGATGGAAAAGTTGCTGTTATCCTGCCATACTTTCATGTGTAACTTACTGATGCCAGGTCAACACAATGACTTCTGCTCTGTCTGCAGCTCTCCAATCTTGGAACAACATTTTTCTTTAGGAAAATGTGATTGGAAATCTTTTAAATATAAAAATAGCGCCAAGCTATGCCGTCTGCACTCCGAAAACAAACTCCACGGAACTCCTCTCTCACCATTTGACCTTCCACACTATATACATCCATGATTCCACACCGCTGTCTTCTGGCAAGTAACCTTGCATGTTTTCAGAAGGAGACTTCTCCATCTTCCCATAGTCAGATACTTACAATAACAAACTGAGCCTGTCAGTGGCAAAAACACCACTTTTTGTAGACGTACATTGACGGTGCGCATTTTCCCTATAGGATTACGTAATAGCCCAGTCTGTGGCTGCCGGATAGCCTTTCGCTCAATACTGGACCAATTTCCAAGATTATTGTTCACATTAGTCACTTAGACACAAATGCATGGGAACATATGGTCCTGTTTGGTCCAGCTGAAAAGAAATATGACATTAGATTATTACAAACAACTTGTCCCATGCTAATCAAGTCATGAAAGATGTACTCTATTTCCTTGTCATTTTTGACTAAACATTTATTTAAGCCTGTTTATTTCCCAGCTGATGGAATTCATTATTTAAAAGAAATAAATAATTTGACAGTTGAATGAAAACAGCTTTTTAGATAACAGAACACAGGATGAAATTGCAAGTTCGCCATTTCTATTTTTCCCAAGGTAAAAGTGTGTTAACCTCTACGACATGTCATTATTAGCGGCAAGCTAATTTCCAGTTAGGGCCAGTTTGGGTTAAATGTGGCTCATCCGGAGGAGGGCCAGAGGCAGCAGCAGCTGCCAGGAAGAGAGCAGGGGGGGTCACACAGCTGTCACATAGCTCTGAGCTGACTGTATACAGGGGGGGGGGGGTAAAGGTCCAGTGGCCCAACATGATACTGCAGGGACCCTGACCTCTGTCTGCGATGTGACGGCCACAGCTAATGAGGAAACACACTTGAATACGAATTATAATTCAGTGAGAATACAACTGAATACAGAGATGAACTCATTTATTTGTTTTGACAAAGATAATGGAGACAGTGTTAGCAGAAGCAGTACTATTATTTAACTAGAGTGGTATTAGTCTCGCTTTGCCAGACCTTCCTCCACAGCGCCGCTGAGGAGGGTCTGGTTAGTCCACACAGCATTCCGGGATGGGAGAAAAACGTGCTCTGGTTTATTGGTATTTCTTTGAACCAATCACAATCGTCTTGGGTGGTGCCAAGCGCTGAGCGGAGCCACGGAGCAACTTGTTTTGGTGGAATGAACATGTACGTTCAAAGGTTGTTTTAGTCGGGCAACAGAAAACTCAGATTGGACAGATAGTCTAGCTAGCTGTCTGGATTTAAATCCACTGGAGTTTAAAATTATAACACAAAGAAAGCAGAAGATAACGGACATCTGGCCGAAAAGAGGGACATCCAGCGGAATTTCCGGCAGCAACAGAGCAATCCCGGAAGTGGAACGTCGTGGATATAGACTAGAGTGGTAATAATACTTACAGTACAGTTTGTGGATGTCTAACATACAACCAAAGTTGTGTAATGTAGGTTACATCTGACCCCCCGCTGTGTAAACATGGGCGGCCAATGGAGTGCCACACTGTAAGTAACGTTACAGGGGGACAAGGGAAAAGAAAATCATAGGCTAACACAAACATGGACTAAAAGGAATAAAATGTCCGCGCTAAATGGAAGGAGGACGTAAATTAATGTTGGCTACTGGCATACAACCACATTGCGCATTGTAAAGTTATTTTATGAATGAAATAGACATATTACATACCTGAGGGCAAGTTCGGGGACGTTTTCAAATCTTTTACAATCCCGTAATTGTTTCCATTTGTTGGAAGTCTGACCGAGATTGACTCGGTTTTGCCCGTCTTTCACTTTTCACCAATACATACACAGGCTTATACACAATACAATACACAATACAATACACAGGCTTTTCCGGTGTTCAGCCGGAATCTGTGACCCGTCAGAATGTGTGTTCTGTAGCGTCATCTACCTGCCGTAAATCATTTTGCGTCTTCGTGGGAAACATCGGACCCTGGCAGAGGCATAAATAGAAACTATATAATACTAGCGTTCTTTTCACTGTTAGTCTTGTTTACTGTTACAGGTCATTTATGATCATCAAATGGAACATTACACAGTTTTCAGAAATGTGTTACATCCATCTATCCATCCATCTTCGTCCGCTTATCCGGTATCGGGTCGCGGGGGTAGCAGCTCCAGCAGGGGGCCCCAAACTTCCCTTTCCCGAGCCACATTAACCAGCTCCGACTGGGGGATCCCGAGGCGTTCCCAGGCCAGGTTAGAGATATAATCCCTCCACCTAGTCCTGGGTCTTCCCCGAGGCCTCCTCCCAGCTGGACGTGCCTGGAACACCTCCCTAGGGAGGCGCCCAGGGGGCATCCTTACCAGATGCCCGAACCACCTCAACTGGCTCCTTTCAATGCAAAGGAGCAGCGGCTCTACTCTGAGCTCCTCACGGATGGCTGAGCTTCTCACCCTATCTCTAAGGGAGACGCCAGCCACCCTCCTGAGGAAACCCATTTCGGCCGCTTGTACCCTGGATCTTGTTCTTTCGGTCATGACCAAGCCTTCATGACCATAGGTGAGGGTAGGAAGGAAAACTGACCGGTAGATTGAGTGCTTTGCCTTCTGGCTCAGCTCTCTTTTCGTCACAACGGTGCGATAAATTGAATGCAATACCGCACCCGCTGCGCCGATTCTCCGGCCAATCTCCCGCTCCATTGTCCCCTCACACGCGAACAAGACCCCAAGGTACTTGAACTCCTTCACTTGGGGTAAGGACTCATTCCCTACCTGGAGAAGGCACTCCATCGGTTTCCTGCTGAGAACCATGGCCTCCGATTTAGAGGTGCTGATCCTCATCCCAGCCGCTTCACACTCGGCTGCGAACCGATCCAGTGAGTGCTGAAGGTCACAAGCCGATGATGCCATCAGGACCACATCATCTGCAAAAAGCAGCGATGAGATCCCCAGCCCACCGAACTGCAACCCCCCTCCACCCCGACTACGCCTCGATATCCTGTCCATAAATACTATGAACAGAATTGGTGACAAAGCGCAGCCCTGGCGGAGGCCAACTTTCACTTGAAACGAGTCCGACTTACTGCCGAGAACCCGGACACAGCTCTCGCTTTGGTCGTACAGAGATTGGATGGCCCTGAGAAGGGACCCCCTCACCCCATACTCCCCCAGCACCTCCCACAGTATCTCCCGGGGTACCCGGTCATACGCCTTCTCCAGATCCACAAAGCACATGTAGACCGGTTGGGCATACTCCCAGGCTCCCTCCAGGATCCTTGCGAGAGTAAAGAGCTGGTCCGTTGTTCCACGACCAGGACGGAATCCGCATTGTTCCTCTTCAACCTGAGGTTCGACTATCGACCGAACCCTCCTTTCCAGCACCTTGGAGTAGACTTTACCGGGGAGGCTGAGAAGTGTGATACCCCTGTAATTGGCACACACCCTCTGGTCCCCCTTTTTGAAAAGGGGAACCACCACCCCGGTCTGCCACTCCTTAGGCACCGTCCCAGACTTCCACGCAATGTTGAAGAGGCGTGTCAACCAAGACAACCCCTCCACACCCAGAGCTTTAAGCATTTCCGGACGGATCTCATCAATCCCTGGAGCTTTGCCACTGTGGAGTTGTTTAACCACCTCAGCAACTTCCACCAGGGAAATTGACGACAATCCCCCATCATCCTCCAGCTCTGCCTCTACCATAGAGGGCGTATTAGTCGGATTTAGGAGTTCCTCAAAGTGCTCCTTCCACCGCCCTATTACCTCCTCAGTTGAGGTCAACAGCGTCCCATCCTTACTGTACACAGCTTGGATGGTTCCCCGCTTCCCCCTCCTGAGGTGGCGAACGGTTTTCCAGAAGCACCTTGGTGCCGACCGAAAGTCCTTCTCCATGTCTTCTCCGAACTTCTCCCACACCCGCTGCTTTGCCTCTTTCACGGCAGAGGCTGCAGCTCTTCGGGCCCTTCGGTACCTTGCAACTGCCTCCGGAGCCCTCCGGGATAACATATCCCGGAAAGACTCCTTCTTCAGTCGGACGGCTTCCCTGACCACCGGTGTCCACCACGGTGTTCGTGGGTTACCGCCCCTTGAGGCACCCAAGACCCTAAGACCACAGCTCTTCGCCGCAGCTTCAGCAATGGAAACTTTGAACATTGTCCACTCGGGTTCAATGCCCCCAGCCTCCACAGGGATGCACGAAAAGCTCCAACGGAGGTGTGAGTTGAAAGTCTGTCGGACAGGGGCCTCCTCCAGACGTTCCCAATTTACCCGAACTACCCGTTTGGGCTTACCAGGTCTGTCCAGAGTCTTCCCCCACCCTCTGACCCAACTCACCACCAGATGGTGATCGGTTGACAGCTCCGCCCCTCTCTTCACCCGAGTGTCCAAAACATACGGCCTCAGATCATATGAAACGATTATAAAATCGATCATTGACCTTTGGCCTAGGGTGCTCTGGTACCAGGTACACTTATGAGCATCCCTATGTTCGAACATGGTGTTCGTTATAGACAATCCATGACTAGCACAGAAGTCCAACAACAAACAACCACTCTGGTTTAGATCAGGGAGGCCGTTCCTCCCAATCACGCCTCTCCATGTGTCTCCATCATTGCCCACGTGCGCGTTGAAGTCCCCCAGCAGAACGATGGAGTCTCCCACTGGAGCCCCATACAGGACTCCATTCAAGGTCTCCAAGAAATGTGTTACATAGTCACTTTAAACATGTGAAGAAACATTACAAATCAAGCTACTTATCACTATTAAAGAATTCATTTTTTAATTTTCCTTTGTATCAGCATGATTTTAAGAACAATGTGTTCAATATTTCTGTTCCAAAAAACAGAAAAGACTACAAAGATCACAAAATATTGAAGTTATCGTATGTATTGAAAGTGAAAAGTTTCGTATGAAAGTTTCACCCAAGTAATAGAGTTACTAATTTCCAATTGTTGAGTTTGACATTGAACACAGTTCCACTGCCCAGACACCATCAGTCCCCACCCGGGTCTCGACCATGGTGCAACAATAAATGTAGATAAACATGAACACTAAATCAGCCATACAACACTAATGCTGCGTTCCAGGCAACCCGTAACCCGTGTTTTTTCACAACCTTCTACCCGTGAAAGTGCCCTGGAACGGCAGTCAAAGCCGTAACTTACTACCCGTGAACTCGTACCAGATCGTTGTACTCCCAGTTACAGTTTTTGACATCACATACACATAAACAACAATGGCGACCCCTGTTGATGCTGTACAGACGCCGGTAATTAACGGTGGGAAATAGAAATAAATAGATATAAATAGGCAACGTAAAGTAATTCCGCACATTGTAATCAAAACAATACACATACGATTGTGTACTACTACAGGTTATGTTTATTAAATGAAGCCCAAATATGTTGCAGACTAGAAATCGCTAGTATCAGCTAGCGATAGCTAACGTCAACGTTGGGTAGCCGCAAACTAACGTTAATGTTAGGTAGCCTAACCTGAACCCTGCCAACGGCACAATGTTTAGCTAGCCAGCTTTGACGGTGTGCCAAATGTCATTATTTTTATTATCAGACGCACAAATCTGCTGTACATAAACGTAACTAAACCAACTTTCACTCAATCACAGTTCATCAGACCAAAGCTGCAGAAGAACTGTGACAGTCAGTTGCATTTGTGGGATCACCGGAGGGCTGCAGGACCGAGGCCATTAAAGACTGAGAACAGCCAGAGTGCTGGTACCTATAGCACCAACTAATGGAATACATTCACCACACCTGTGATCGGGTGTTTTTATGTGTGTGCATGCACTTCAATGTCTGTGTGCAGTTACACACAGCAAAACCTTCAATGTATGTATATGCAGTTAATGAACTCCATGCCTATGAACGCATGTATTCCCCTATTCCTGCCATACTACTGGTCATTACCGATTCACTATCAAAACGCTCTCCCAATGTTGGCTGTAGGAATGCTCATACAGTACATTGTTAAAGGTAGTTTCCTGTGGGCATTTTGTAAAGAAGATTGATGCCAAAATAGTCACTCGGTGTATCAAATTGATTTTAAAAAGCGATTAATCATTTAATTGATTTATCAAGGAGGAATTAACAAATATTTGCTTGTTCCAGCTTCTCGAATGAAAGGATTTGCTCTTTTCTTGGTTTAATATAATTATGTAAAACAAAGCTATGTATGGATCTGTTACATTCAGGTACGTACATTACCATCAGCCATAGAAACAGGCAGGTATACGGGTCCATTTAAGGACTACATGTTTATGTAACATGTCCTTAATTTCTGATGAGTTCTTTGGGTTGGATGATTCTTAAAAAAAAACTTGAGCTGTGTTTTAGGGAGGAGCCTTCTTTGTTGCAGATTTTATTTGTCAAGCTTGGCCAGAAAAGAAGGTATCATTGGTCAGTTCTGACCCAATCATGTTAATGCAATGCACATAATATATACCATATGCACACAAAGAAAAGGCAGAACGACTTATTGGAAGAATTGGGTTGGTTGTTCTCCAAACTCTCTGCAGGAGTTTGTTAAAAAGGATGCTGAAAATCTTGAATTTGAATAAAACCTTTTATAATCAAGAACAGTGTCGGCGGATTCCTCTTCATACAGCATCACAGCATTACTATTAAAAGTCACCACAAGCTCAATTGAACAGAAGGAAAAGTTCTTTGTTTGCAATCGAATGCTATATGTAAGAAGTTATGTTCTTGTCTGAGTCTGACACATATGTCATCATTGCAACATTATTTTTTGTGTCTTCATGGCCTGGCCATTTAATGTGCATGACACAATATATAAATAACATGTTTTAGGTGTATTTGGCTTTCAGGCTGTAGGTTTGACAAAACAGGCTATTTGAAGATGTCAGTAAGGGCTTTGAGAGTTTGTGATGGACAATTTTCACACTTTATTGACTAAGTGCTAATAAGAAGTAATGAGTCATGTCAGATTTATCAGTCATTCAAATAATCATAATAGTCATAATCATAAATAATCATTAGAAAGTGGACTGTAATGGAAGTAGTAGACGTAGTAATCTACCCAAGCCAAATAACACCAACTGTGTCGCATAGCACAGTCTTTATACCTTAATTAGATTCTGAAACATTGAATGTACTTAATACATCATATTAGTAGACTGATATGGTTTATGCACAGAATTTATTGGCAGGTTGTAAACCACAACTGTCTGTAAATTGTTCAGTTCAGTTTCAAAAGGCAATTAAATTACTAAATTGATGTTGTGCAGAGGTTAAATAGTGTTTATTGTACTCTGTGTTGGATTTAATTTTGAGTGAAAGTAGCCAGGAATTAAGAGCGTGATTGTGTTGTGCTCTGTGTGTGTGTGTGTGTGTGTGTGTGTGTGTGTGTGTGTGTGTGTGTGTGTGTGTGTGCGTGTGTGTGTGTGTGTGCGTGCGTGTGCGTGTGTGTGTGTCCTCTGAGCTTGCCGTGCGGCGCCCTGTGCAGCCCAGTGTGACCATTTTCTTTGACAGCTCTTGTGGACTGGTGTGTGTGTGTGTGTGTATATATATATATATATATATATATATATATATATATATATATATATATATATATATATATATATAACTGGCTCTTTAACTAGAAAAAGATCTCAGACTAGGAGGCAGTTCACTGAGGAGAGTGATGGTTAAAGTCTGTGATTAGGGAAACATGGTTGCAGTATGCAGCGTCCCGATTGGTGGAAAAAGCTTGCAGAAAGAAACGGCTGTTGTAAGGTAAGAATGTCATTGTCAAAGAGGCTGAAGCAAAAAGTTGATGTGGAAAAGCCCAGCTTTAAGGATGAATGGACTGATAAGCAGGCTATGCATTCGTCACCTATGCCCATTTGCAATGAAACGATGTTGTTGAAAAATAATACAACCAGCATCATCATCAAGAATGAAGAACGCAAACATAATGGTCGCGTCATTCACGTGCATATTAAGTAGCCACATGTATATGTTTTGGTCCTAATACATAGATTTACCGCTCCAGCGGAGAGGATGGTTCGTTCAGCCAGCAGTTAAATTTATAAGATTTTGTCCAAATTTAAAAATTCCCAGCAAACTAAGATAAACAATTAGACTACAAACAGACAGATTTTGTTTTAGCTTGTTTGTAAAAATTCACTATTTGCAGAGTAGAGCTGTGTTTGCGTAAAACAGCGCGGTGGATAAGAGTGGACTGAGCGGACAGAGCAGGGGTTATTGTAGCCTACTTACAGTAACGAGACTAGCGTGAGTTGATCTGCTCCAGCGGCCATTGGTTATCCTCTTTGTGTCGTTCCCAGTCAGGTACTGCATGTTTTAACGCACACACATCTCGGCTCAGCTGTGTGTGTGGAGCGCAGGCATCTCTGTACAGAATCCCGGCATGTGAATAGAGATGCAAATACAGGGGCTGGATTTGTGCTCTACTTGTGTAATGTTACCTGCTGTAAATGCTTGAAATGCTAAATAACAGAACGCATGAATTGAATTCGTGATTATTCTGCGGGCCAGACTAAAAGCTTTGGCGGGCCGGATCTGGCCCGCGGGCCGCCAGTTGACGATCACTGGGCTAGGGAATGCATCATGTCAATGAGGGGTCCCTACAAAGATAGTGCATGGCACTATGTGTGTGTGTGTGTGTGTGTGTGTACTTTGAAAATAAATCCCATAGCTCATATCTATACAGTATACGTAGCTACCCCTCCAACTTCTCTGATTTTGCCTGTTACTCACTCTTGACATTTTCTAACTTCCCTTCTCTCACCTCTTCTTCCCCTGTGCTCTTTTTCCTCCCTCTCTCATTTCCAACTTGTGACATCAGGGTCTCTGCTTCAGTCCATCAGTATTGGAGGCTTTGGAAGGAGATGGACAAGGTGAGGGTGAAGCCAACGAGGAGTTCAGGAGAGGGTGAACGAGAGAAGATGTAAGGGTCAGCAGTGATGGAGAGGCTGGGAGATAAGGGACGGGTCAGCAAAGAGAGAGGTCGGATGAGGGTGCTGGAATGGAATGAATCAAGGAAGGAGGAGAATGGTAAGGGTGAGGTGAAAAGGGAGGATAGGGAAAGAGTAGGAGGGGAGGTGATTGCAGGTGAATGCTTAAAGGGGGAAGGAGGGTGCAGGAAGGGGAGATTGTGTTGGGTGAGTCAGTAATAGCAGGACTGCGGTCCCTTTAAGCCCAACAACATTCATTGAGGGCAATAGTTTTTGTTTGGAATAATATTTCTTTTGGAAAATACAAACAAAAATTTGGATTTTTTTTTACAAGATGTTAAACCTCCCAATAGAAATAGATTATTCCCCTTTCCAATGCAAATCAACTTGTTTGTAAGGTTTTCCTACATTTAGTGGCATAAGGTGGATATAAGTTAAGTGACTGATGATTGTTTTGAAGACATTTCTGAAGAACGGGTTCATTTTCATTAACCCTTGTGTTGTCTTCGTTTCAACCTTGAAAAAAACACTTTTTTTTCTGACATTTGTGACGCCTTTTTTCACAATTTGTTTTTGCTTTTTCCAACGTTTTAATTTTTTTTATTTTTATTCTACACATTTTCAGCGCTTATTTCTACGTCCAATATTTTCTGATATAAAACAAAAATTTAAAAACGGGCCGATGTTAACCCGAAGTCAACACAAGCAATTGGAAATATCTCCTCTCTATTAGGGTGCTGGAGGTAGGACTTCTTTAGCCTACGTTACCATAAAGACTGAAAGCAGGGCGAAACAGCTAGCCTGGCTCTGTTGCAAAGTGGAAATTCAGTTTGTGGAATAGATCATTATGTGAATGTAGAATACACAGCATTAATGCTTGGTTTGACATTGACATCAATCATCTCATCTTACACTTTGAAAGAAAGCGCGTTAGTATTTTTCCACAATGTTGTATTATTCCTTTAAGATTGTTGAATATTGCAGATGTAAACAACATGACTGCCATACATAATCATGTTGTCATTATGATGACAGTTGGACTCAATAGTTTTCACCTATCCATTGAAACACTAGGCCTACTTCTTTGGGTTTAGGTCACTTGTCCTTGTTTCCCCTCTGTCCCTTTCTCTCTCTCATTCCATATTCTGTGCAGCCATTCAGGTCACTTCTAATTACTGGGCACCAAATGGAATTGGCTTTTCAATTTTTGACGCTGCAATAGTGGAAATCACAAGGTGCCGGTGCCAGCTTTCTCCCACCCCCACCCTGCTGCTCAGCGCCCTCCTAGTATGACTTAATATGCCTGATACATACACCTCACTGCACCAACACTTTGCAATGCAGTGTGACTGTGTATGTTTGTGTGAGGGAGAGACAGAAAGAAAGACTATTACTGTAAGTCACTATATGGCCAGCCGATTGTGTGGTAAGAATAGTGTGTTTAGACAGTGTGGGGGGTAAGTGCATTTGTGCATCAGTGTGTTTTAGAGAGGAATTGAGGGAGAACAGCAGAAAATGAAAAAGAGGCATCTCTGGGAAGCGAAAGAGGGATAGGAGTGGCAGAAAGAGCCTGGGTCTCTCTCTTCTGTCTTTCCTTGGGTCCGCAGTGCAGGAGAAGAGAAGATTAAAGTGGATACGCTGCTTTTGAAGTTGGGCAATGAAGAAGAAATATCAGCTACACACAGAGCAGCTTCTTCCTCATAGCCTAGTATAGTGAGGGAATATCAATGCTGCTTGGACTGCCTTTGATTCAGAGGCGTTATGTGATTCCTCACAACATTCTCTCACCTAAACCACACAATAAACACCCTTTCAAAACAATTTAATCCTATCCTGCTATTTAAATGAGAGCAAGGTGATAGAGAAGTAAACTGGATTAAATCCTGACTGAGTTGTGTTTTTGGCCGTTGTGAGGATTTGGAGCCTGGGTCCACGCAGATACATTGGCAGCCCCAAAAGATAGATGGGGTAGAAAAAAAATACAGCTGGAAATGTTTGCAGTGGTGGTAAATAAGAGGTTTAAATTAGTCAATCCAGGATTTCGCAGCTTTTTTGAGATTGCTGCAGCCCAAAATGCCTGATTTTGTGGGAGCTTTTGTAAAAAAAATTGCGATAAAAGTTGCGATGTCTTTTGTATGTTTGTTGCAATGAAGTTGCGGGAGACAGTGAAAGTTGCAAAAAAAAAGTTTTTTTGTATAGTTCTTTAAAAAATAAAAAGGAAACTTGTTTCGGGGAGAATAAAACTACTCTGGGCTGAGATTTCCTAGTAACCTTACTAAAAAGGCTCAGGATGATGCAAATGTTGGTATAATATGAAAATGGCTGGTGGATTTAAGACAAAAAATAATAATTCATTGAATGAATCAAATGTGAACATATGTGTCAGTGGCTTGTTGATCTTTACATTGTTAGTTAATTTCTTAACCTTTCCTAACTCATACGGTTTGATAAAGTACTTATTAGACTTTAACTTATCATTGCACTTACAATAACAAGCGTAGTTGTCCTCAATTTAGGTCATCGTGTACGTCTCATCTCCGGTTTTTCCTGCATCCACCGTGTGTGATCGTGTATGTTTGTGTGTGTGTGCACGTCAGTAGCCGGGGGAATGGAGCAGCCCCGCCCGCTGTAGAGAGCCGACAGGATTGAAACAGCAGCCGCTGACTTTAGAGTGAAAAAACTTTACAGCGTTACAGTTACATTGATGTTAAAATGTATACAGGTTGGCATGGTGGTCTGAAATGTTTTGCACGGTCTTTCGCTGTAAGTTTTGTTGGTAAATGTGAGATGTTTGAGTCTCGTCTTCATATCGGAAACAAGCTCTCTCTCTCACTCCCGCTTGGTCAGTGGCGCTCAGAGTCACATTATACTGACGTAAAGTCTGGTGGGACTGCTGGGATTGGTTGAAGTCGTGGGAAACTCCGGTTATTGGTCAAATTTGCGGAAAAGTTGAGGTGATTGGTCAAAATTGCAAGTCGCACCAAAGTCACAGTGATTGGTTGAATTTGCGCGATTGCGACATCGCGAAATCCTGTATGGGCTGTTTAATCGTTCACTTTCCAGACAGACACACAGACACACAGACACAGACCCACACCTAGTGAAAGAGGCCTAAATTTGCAGCTGATGCAGAAATGGCAAGAAGGATTGTAGGAGTAATACTCAGAGTGGTGAAATGTCAGACTCGCCCTCCCATTAGTGAGTAGACTCCAACCTGCACCCTAATGCCAATCATCACAGGCATATGGACAGTTCCTAAACTAATGGTAAACAATGATCATCAACCACTTCATGATTATAATTGTGTTATAGCGTGCATGACATATTTACCTTCTGTGTACATGTCAGTGTGTGCTTGATGAGTCAGAGGATGCGTGTTCAGGCACACCTACTAACATTTCTGTGTGTGTGTGTGAGTGTCTGTGTGTGTGTGTGTGTTTGTGTGTAGTCAGTCACATCCATTCCCAGCTTTCAAATCAATCTGCATTGATGGACATCGACATGTGCCGAGCTGTTATAAAGACTGATCAGGCTTATATTCGCCCTGGATCGCAGCGAAGTGCCAAAAGTGCCAAATCCTGAATAATACTGCTGATGACACTCCAGAAGAGCATAAAGCAATATGTGTCTGTGTGTGTGTGGGGGGGGGGACGACTGTCCAAAATAACCTCAGAAACGCGCAGGCCTCATAATGTGAATAAATTGGATTTTAATGTCCTTGTCAAGTCGAATGGTTTCCCATTTGAATTCTCTGGAGGCTGGTACAAGCGCACTCCATGGCTGCTTTCCTACTTGGCCTAAAATTCCCTTTCGCTGCACGGAGGGGGAAAGTGGTGCGGCCTTTCTTGTTCTTTGGCTTCATCTTTTTGCATCATTCCCTCCGACTGCTCTTCTCTCTCGCTCTCTAGAAGCCTCAAGACAGTGGAAGATTTAATGGACTTTAGGGTGGTTAAGTAAGCATTTTTCTCCCCCCCCCCCTTCTTCTTTTTCCAGCCTCTTCCCTCATCTATCCATCCATTAATCTACCCAATAGTATAGGTAGTATCAAACAACTTACAACCAGGAGCCGGTTGCACCAGCTCTTTGTAAGTTCAAATTTTGTCTTATTATAACATAAGTGTTTACTAAGTGGACTTTTACTAAATAAGAGGTTGCAACACATAAACTAGTTTTTACATAGTTGTTACTAAGTATTTACACCCATTAACTGCCAGGTTACTGAACTGACCATACTAATGTTAGCTTGTTAATATATGACCTGGGTAAATATAAGGTTGATACATCTGACCATATAAAAATTATAATTTTAACAGTTAAAATGCTGTTTAATAATGATTTAAACTAGGAAGATTTGAAATTACTTTTTTTAAAGTGCTCATATTATGCTCATTTTCAGGTTCATAATTGTATTTAGAGGTTGTACCAGAATAGGTACATGGTTTAATTTTCTAAAAACACCATATATTTTTGTTGTACTGCACATTGCTGCAGCTCCTCTTTTCACCCTGTGTGTTGAGCTCTCTGTTTTAGCTACAGAGTGAGACATCTCACTTCTGTTCCATCTTTGTTGGGAGTCGCACATGCTCAGTAGCTAGGTAAGGACTACTAGCCAGTCAGAAGCAGAGTATGATGATGTGCCCTGACAGTACCTAGGTAAGGACTACTAGCCAGTCAGTAGCAGAGTATGAGGGCCCTGACAGTACCTAGGTAAGGACTACTAGCCAGTCAGAAGCAGAGTATGATGATGTGTCCTGACAGTACCTAGGTAAGGACTACTAGCCAGTCAGAAGCAGAGTATGATGATGTGTCCTGACAGTACCTAGGTAAGGACTACTAGCCAGTCAGTAGCAGAGTATGAGGGCCCTGACAGTACCTAGGTAAGGACTACTAGCCAGTCAGTAGCAGAGTATGAGTGTGTGCCATGCTAGCAGCTAGGTGAGCATTATAATGTGTGTTCCAAAGTGACCACGTTTGTCTCTGAAGTAAAGGCTGGACTACAATAGAGCTGTTTGGGGCAGTTTGTGAACAATGTTTTCTGTTGGAGATGGTAAGTCCCTTTGGGGTGGACTTTGGGATTTTTCACTTTGTAAACCTATAATGTGCACAAAACATATATATATAACACAATAAAGGAAAGGGAAAAAGCCAAAAAGCATAATATGAGCACTTTAAAATAACACAACATTCCTTAGATCAGTGATTCCAAACCTTTTTTCCTTGAAGCCCCCTTCCTCCTCTAAGAATGTCACTTTCTGTCCTGTCCTTCATAAGAAAACCAAAATAAAGGTAACTATCCAGATATAACTTTACTTTCTGATTAGATACTGATGAGTCAGACAATTTTTACGTTTCTCAGACGTTTCATTCATAAAATAGTGACACTCTGAATGCAGAAAACAAAAAAATCCTGCCTTATCACAAAAATGTTATGCCAAAAATGACAAAATAACATTAGCTAGTTAGCATTTCAACAGATATTTCCCCACTTCAATTTATCGCACCGTTGTGACGAAAAGAGAGCTGAGCCAGAAGGCAAAGCTCTCAATCTACCGGTCAGTTTTCTTTCCTACCCTCACCTATGGTCATGAAGGCTGGGTCATGACTGAAAGAACAAGATCCAGGGTACAAGCGGCCGAAATGGGTTTCCTCAGGAGGGTGGCTGGCGTCTCCCTTAGAGATAGGGTGAGAAGCTCAGTCATCCGTGAGGAGCTCAGAGTAGAGCCGCTGCTCCTTTGCGTTGAAAGGAGCCAGTTGAGGTGGTTCGGGCATCTTGTAAGGATGCCCCCTGGGCGCCTCTCTAGGGAGGTGTTCCAGGCACGTCCAGCTCGGAGGAGGCCTCGGGGAAGACCCAGGACAAGGTGGAGGGATTATATCTCCAACCTAGCCTGGGAACGCCTCGGGATCCCCCAGTCGGAGCTGGTTAATGTGGCTCGGGAAAGGGAGGTTTGGGGTCCCCTGCTGGAGCTGCTACCCCCGCGACCTGATACCGGATAAGCGGACGAAGATGGATGGATGGATGGATGGATTTCCCCACTTATTCTAAGCTGCCAAACAGCTTACGATTAACTCTGAAACACATTTCTCCATGTATGCAGATAGTATAATACCTACAGTACATTTACAAAGGATCAGCAGTGAAGTCTAACATATTGTTTGCCCCCTGAACTGTGATTTTTTAAACTTATGCTACATGTTGTGATGCTACAGTGACTTCCTGTTAACATAATTGATTGTATTTGACTGAACGGCACTTCAGATGTTCCCTGACGACCAACTTACACATTAGACGTCTTTAAAGTCTTTACTAAGACTAAGGGTGCTCCGATTGATCGGGCACCGATCGTTATTGGCCGATAAAGGCTTTAAATAGTTTGATCGGTGGTCTCCATGAAGGCCGATCAGATGACGCACTACTCGTGAGAAAATGTTCTATATGCAGCTAAGTTACACACCAACCAGACGGCTGACCGTTGGCAGAAAAAGCAGTTGGACTGATCACTCTCCCCGAGGTGGTCAAAAAAAGTGCCTCGGAACCAGGGTGGGAAATTAGCCTTGTATTCTTGTAATGGATTGGACAGTTTTTGTCAAAGAATGCTGTTGCTAAGTAACAATGCACAATGCTTATAGGAGTCGCGTTACGTTACTGCTAATGAATCCCCAACATTTCCGGATTTTGTTGCTTCATAATAAAAACATTCAAATACCAAAATAATGGTGGACTTTTATTGTGAAGAACTTACAGGAAATGAAACCGTTCACAGCCGGACCTTTGACAACACATAGTCGAGTAGCTAGTTTTCAGCGCTAGTCCGGGACGCCATGTAGCTAGCTAGCTAAGCTAAGGTACAGACGAAAGGAAAATTATCTGTCAAAAAATGTGGCGACATATCCCCGGTGTTAAGAGGCCCGCCGCGGAGTCAGCAGTAGCTATGGATGTACAAGCTGTTGGGGGTGAAGTAAAGAAAAAGATAAGGTACTTTTCAAACAAGTGGCACATTGACAAAACGAACAGCGAAAGACCGTGCAAAACATTTCAGACCGTCCTGCCAACCTGTATACATTTTAACATCAATGTAGACTGTACCCACTGTGCAATGTGACATCGAAGGGACGTCTTTTCCATGTAATTTTTGGATGTCCAATTTCGGTCCACTGAAGGGGTTGTTTTGTAACGCCAGGCGACATCTTTTTTCGACGTCTACCGCACGTCTAATGTTGACGTCCGGGGGACCTCCGTGTAAGGGTTATTTATAGTCCAAATGTGGTCGTTTGTGGACGTCTTTTCAACGTCAAAATTTAGATTAATTTTAGACGTCGTTTTTATACTACTTTTATAACTGTAGTCCCATGTTTCAAGAGGGTGGAGGACATGTTTTCTGTACCATGTGATAATTTTCCTGTGTAGCTTTGTTTGGCTCAGCAGCTAGTTTTAACAGGAAATGCATTACACCTTTGTATGCGTCTCCAGTTAGCACCTGCTGCTGAGCCAATTAAATGTTTTTTGGAAAATGATCTGGAACAGTATGCCACCTTCTGAAATGGGACTAGATCATTTCCCAAAAACTCCATTTGATTGTCTCAGCAGCAGATAACTGGAGAAGCATACAAAGGTGTAATGCATTTCCAGTTCAAACTAGCTGCTGAGCCAAACAAAGCTACAGGAAAATTAACTGGCACAGAACACGTCCTCCACTCTCTGGAAACATGGGACTACAGTTATACACATACAAAGAAGTCCCAATTCATTACTGCCATTTCCATCTTTATTCAAAAATAAATTGCCCTAAATGGCATCAGAAGGGCACCAGACATATCAACCACAATGTACAATTTATAAAGCGCTTTCAGGGTACTCAAAAGACAATTTACACAAGTTCAAATTATTATAGAAAATAGCACACTATAACACATTAAAAGATATTCTGAAAATAAAAAACCTTCTGATAATGTAGCTAGATTTTGAGATAATTAGCCTACATTGGTCTATACTAACGGCTAATGTACAAAAATACTATTACAAGCTTAAACCAGTGTTTTTTAAAGTCTGAGACTGTGGGCTTCCCCTCAGGCAAAGAGCTGGGGCACATTCAATCTCAAAACGGCACGTTTCCTGGGAACGGTGTGCAACAACTTGAGTTGTTTTCTCTCGTTTGGTGGGTGTGTCGCTGAATTACTGGCTGTGTTCTAGGTGATACCCAGTCAGTAGAGACGTGTCTGTAAACCCGTGGTAATAGAAAGGCGTTTGCACACAAAACAGGATGTCCAACGCACCCTGTTTCAGTTTTTAAAAAAAACCTCACTTGCTTAGCCTTTCTCAATTTTTGGATGCATATGGGATCATGTTAATGTTATTTAAACCTGAAGACACTTAACAATTGAGCTAAGAATAACATTTATTTATTAAGAAAAGTCATTTTTCCTAATCTGTAGGAGTCACTGAAATATACAGTATTTCTCTCTTTTGACTACATACTTATGAGCTGTGTATCCCTGCTTCACAACAGCAGTGTGTACATGTTGGAGAACAAAAACTGATTGTCACACTAATACTACTGAACAAATTCAAGTACTGCTCATCATATTGTCCACTGTCCATCATAATGTCAATTATTTCAGTAAAAAAAAAGGCCGTCACTGCTACAGCCTCTACTCCAGTCTGTTGCCAGTCGGGGAAGTCCTTGATGGCCCTCTCGGCGTCGGACCTAGGAAAGTAGGATTCTTCGGTGCTGCTGCTGCAAGAACAAAAGATTTGGGTTATGTGTGTTATTCGAAGAAGTATGTTTTAATACATGGACATTTTTTTTCCCGTTTTTTTTTTGTCTCCCTTTGTTTTTAAGAAGTTACGGAGCCCCCCTGGTGTCAGCTGATAAAAAAAACTAAACCGTGCGCACAGATTCATAATCCGTGCTCTCGGTTTTATAAACTGTGCGCACGGTTTATAAAACCGAGAGCACGGATTATGAATCCGGCAGTCAGTCAGACCGGACGTGTTTAGGGACCATCTACAAACTACAACACCGACACAAAAAATATCTATTAATTTAATGTTTAAATAAGGTAGTGTCTCCAAACTTATTTTTTAAAAGTAAGTGCTGTAGTACAACTACAAGGAGACAAGTTATAATTGAGATAAGTTTGGAGACACTACCTTATTTAAACATTAAATGAATAGATATTTTTTGTGTCGGTGTTGTAGTTTGTAGATGGTCCCTAAACACGTCCGGTCTGACTGACTGCCGTCTCACCTCCGGCTGCTCATAGAGACCAATCATGTTATTTCTCCAGGTCGGAGGACGGCTCGTTTTGATGAAAATGAGTTTGTAGCTTGTTGTTAGCCTTACTACGTTAGGAAAGATGCGTAGTTTGTGTTTTAATAACATTTCGTTATAGAGAATTATCCCAGAAGTTCGAATCTGTGAATATATTTCTAATTTTGCTTACATTTATAAAACCGAGGACACGGATTATGAATCTGTGCACACAGTGTATAAAACCGAGAGCACGGATTATGAATCTGTGCGCACGGTTTAGTTTTTTTTTTTATCAGCTGACACCAGGGGGCTCCGTAAGAAGTGGTTGAGTAATAATTGTAACGTGAGTCGTTTTTTTTGCAGATGTGAATAGAAGACCGGTTTCATTAAGAAGAATATGGCAAGCCAAATGTCATTAACGTAGTTAAATTCTCTGCTAAATTTCCCTCAGAAGCCTTTCAATATAATTGAACAGTAAGGCCATTTGGTCAGTAGGGGGAGCTGCAGTCAGTGCAGTTTAATTTTGGATGAAGTTCCAAATCCACAACAGGTGGGCTGTTTAAGGTAGATAGACACAGCTACTGCCAAAAGTTAGGCAAGAATCCCACAAAAAGACGAATATAATAATATATTTGTTATACTTTCACCCAGGAAAACACGTGTTTTGTTCCTCTAGAGTTTTAATTCAAACCACGATCTGTTTCCTGAACTTAACTAGTCGTTTTGGTGCCTAAACTTAACTGTCACCACTGTAGCTGTATCCCATCTAGCCTCGACCGCTGTTATTAAAGTGCCTTTCTGACAATATGTATTTAGATCACTTTCTAAAGGAAAGCTTTAAATAGCATGTTATACATCGTCCCATTAAATATGCCATAACTTTCTCTCTAAAAGGTTTAATGGTAATCACAATTATTTAAAAAAGCATTTACTTTTCATACCAAAGGTGTCATTTTATGCTGCCCTCTTTACTTACTACTACTACTACTACTACTACTACTTCCTTCTCTTTACTTCCTACTCCCATTTTCAATTAAGATTTTTGTAAACCTACCACAGATGATTTGGAAAGTAATGACTGGGAATATGGCAGCTTTCCACATTTCCCCGTTGAATATCTTGGTCATCATGGCAATTGAGAGATCTGAAAAATACAAACATTAAAATTTAAAATAAGATAGGATCCTTAATTAGTCCCACAGTGGGGACATTTTCAGTGATACTGCACCAAATGGAATGTGCAATGACAAAAGCATCAGTAAAAATGCAAGAATAAAGCAGTTAAAACAGTAAAAGTGCTCATATTATGCTTTTGGGCTTTTTCTCCCTCCTTTGTGTCATATACAGTGCCTTGCGACATTTCAGGCTTCAAACATAAAGATATAAAACTGTAATTTTGTGTGAAGAATCAACAGCAAGTGGGACACAATCATAAAGTAGAACGAAATGTATTGGATATTTCAAACTGTTTTAACAGATAAAAAACTGAAAAATTGGGCGTGCAAAATCATTCAGCCCCCTTAAGTTAATACTTTGTAGAGCCACCTTTTGCTGCGATTACAGCTGTAAGTCTCTTGGGGTATGTCTCTATCAGTTTTGCACATCGAGAGACTGACATTTTTGCCCATTCCTCCTTGTAAAACAGCTGGAGCTCAGTGAGGTTGGATGGAGAGCGTTGGTGAACAGCAGTTTTCAGTTCTTTCCACAGATTCTCGATTGGATTCAGGTCTGGACTTTGACTTGGCCATTCTAACACCTGGATATGTTTATTTGTGAACCATTCCATTGTAGATTTTGCTTTATGTTTTGGATCATTGTCTTGTTGGAAGACAAATCTCCGTCCCAGTCTCAAGTCTTTTGCAGACTCCATCAGGTTTTCTTCCAGAATGGTCCTGTATTTGGCTCCATCCATCTTCCCATCAATGTTAACCATCTTCCCTGTCCCTGCTGAAGAAAAGCAGGCCCAAACCATGATGCTGCCACCACCATGTTTGACAGTGGGGATGGTGTGTTCAGGGTGATGAGCTGTGTTGCTTTTACGCCAAACATAACGTTTTGCATTGTTGCCAAAAAGTTTGATTTTGGTTTCATCTGACCAGAGCACCTTCTTCCACATGTTTGGTGTGTCTCCCAGGTGGCTTGTGGTAAACTTTAAACAACACTTTTTATGGATATCTTTAAGAAATGGCTTTCTTCTTGCCACTCTTCCATAAAGGCCAGATTTGTGCAGTATACGACTGATTGTTGTCCTATGGACAGAGTCTCCCACCTCAGCTGTAGATCTCTGCAGTTCATCCAGAGTGATCATGGGCCTCTTGGCTGCATCTCTGATCAGTCTTCTCCTTGTATGAGCTGAAAGTTTAGAGGGACGGCCGGGTCTTTGTAGATTTGCAGTGGTCTGATACTCCTTCCATTTCAATATTATCACTTGCACAGTGCTTCTTAGGATGTTTAAAGCTTGGGAAATCATTTTGTATCCAAATCCGGCTTTAAACTTCTCCACAACAGTATCTGGGACCTGCCTGGTGTGTTCCTTGTTCTTCATGATGCTCTCTGCTCTTTAAACGGACCTCTGAGACTATCACAGAGCAGGTGCATCTATACGGAGACTTGATTACACACCGGTGAATTCTATTTTTCATCATTAGTCATTTAGGTCAACATTGGATCATTCAGAGATCCTCACTGAACTTCTGGAGAGAGTTTGCTGCACTGCAAGTAAAGGGGCTGAATAATTTTGCACGCCCAATTTTTCAGTTTTTTATCTGTTAAAAAGGTTTGAAATATCCAATAAATTTCGTTCCACTTCATGATTGTGTCCCACTTGTTGATTCTTCACAAAAAATGACAGTTTTATATCTTTATGTTTGAATCCTGAAATGTGGCAAAAGGTCGAAAAGTTCAAGGGGGCCGAATACTTTCGCAAGGCACTGTATCGTTTTTGTGCACATTATAGGTTTACAAAGTGAAAAATCCCAAAGTCCACCCCAAAGGGACTTACCATCTCCAACAGAAAACACTGTTCACAAACTGCTCCAAACAGCTCTATTGTAGTCCAGCCTTTACTTCAGAGACAAACGTGGTCACTTTGTAACACACGTTATAATGCTCACCAAGCTGCTAGCATGGCACGCCCTCATACTCTGCTTCTGACTGGCTAGTAGTCCTTACCTAGGTACTGTCAGGGCACGCCCTCATACTCTGCTTCTGACTGGCTAGTAGTCCTTACCTAGCTACTGTGCATGTGCGACTCCCAACAAAGATGGAACAGAAGTGAGATGCCTCACTCTGTAGCTAAAACAGAGAGCTCAACACACAGGGTGAAAAGAGGAGCTGCAGCAATGTGCAGTACAACAAAAAATGTTTTTTTTTTTTTAAATTAAACCATGTAAACCTATTCTGATACAACCTCTAAATACAATTATGAACCTGAAAATGAGAATAATATGAGCACTTTAAGTATGCAGACAGAGTATTATTGATACAGAGGGGTTATTGATATTGCACATGAGTAAATTGTCACATATGGTGCGTGTGGTCTACTTGCAGCAGTGTTGATTATAAAGTTACATTTTGAATACAGTATTTTATGCAAAATGTAACCTAAGTACAACTTCCAAAGGGTTAAAATATGTACTGTTGATATATGGATATGATTTAATAATAGTTTATTACCTACACATTTCAAAGTCTGTGTAGGTCTTCTTTGGCTTTCTGTTTTCTGGAATCATTAGTGCCTCTTCCTCTGAGCAGGCCAATTCAGCAGTGGTCGTCAAATCATAGTTTTCAAACTCTTCCCTGTTATCTGAAAGAGACTAATATACAGAGGTAATTAATAATTCAAGTAAAATGTAGTAGATAGAGGAAGTCTAGGAACCATTGAACACACAGGGGGATGAAAAATAGAGCAACAAATAGGCCTAAGAATCATGAGTGGCACTGCAACTGCCCCAAATACTAGATCGATTTTGATTACAGGTGTGTAATTTGCATCATGCATCAAACTAATATGACAACATACCTGACTCGTTTCACTTGTTGATCAGGCTTATACACATAACTAGTCTTGTGGTATGATGTCCTTCATCTCTGCATTGCCTTCTCTCACAACTCCTGGCCACGTTTTCTGATCTTCCACTATACATCATACCAACATAAAAACAGACACACTATGTGAAAGCTACTATCAAAAAATACTGCTCTTTTGTGAGGATGCAGTATTTTTAGTATTGCAAACTATTGTTTTGCAATGAACACAGTGTATTCCTGACATTTAGTAGAAAATGGTGATGATATTCTTAGCAAGAACCACCTTTTTAATGAGGGATAACTAGTGAAACAAACAAGCAAACAACAGACTACCAAAGTTACCCTAGCCATAAACATGATACAGAAAAGTTAAGTACCAATGAAATGAATTGTGATATTGATAACTGTATTGATCTTAAAGTCAAATGTGATTCAATACGTCCATCGAACGTGTTTAGTCCCTGTTAAAGCCGATTATAAACCGCTAATGTCACGTTTTATGTAACGCTAGCTAGGCTTATGGTCAATTTGACTGTCCTGACAGTAACTACATTAAGCTAACGCTAGCTTGTCAGGTAAATTATTTTATTCAAGTAGCTAGTGATATAGCTAGCAGTAAGAAAAAAAATTGTGGTAACAGGTGGCTATGCTCATCGGGGTGTTTTGAAGGCTAACTTTAGCCAACGAAAACGGGCACCATCTAATTACTGATGTTTTATGACCGTTAGCACTCCAAACCCCGTTTTCAAAACCAATTGTTAACCAGATTTAATGCTGAGTGTACAGAAACGAACCACAGTCTTACTAAAATGTCCAAGCTAAAACTAATTTTACATTTTGGTAATAAGCAGGGTAAAAATAGAACCTTATCACAATGGGGGTTAAAGTGCAAACGTTAGCCTGTCGTTAGACGGCCCCTGAACCTCTTCACCTTTTTTAAATATGGTTTAGCTAGCTAGCTAACGTTAATGGCCTGTGTAACGTTAACGTTATGGTTAGCTAGCCAAATTACGTTAACATTAAATTATGGAACAACAGCCAGTAAATTAACTTACCACAACAGACATAGTTAGCTAACGTAAACTTTACATTCAGATTAGTACATTTAGCTAGAGCACGGATATTTTAATTTTAAATGAATGTGAAAAAGGGCGGCTAGTGCGACCTTAGCCTGATCTAATGGCTCTAAGTTACTTTAAACCATGACATGGTGTAACTTACTAACACATCTTGTTATTTGTCAGAGGAACACCAACTTCCACATGCGAAAATGTCGAAATATTTGTATTAACATTACGTTAAGATGCTTACCATGGGGTTTGACAGCAGCAACGAAGCAGTCTCCATCATAACCATTCGTAGATTGTGGCAAGTTGGCAACCGTCTTTTGACCTTTCTTTATCGACTGTGGCGCGAATGTGCTGCTGGGCAGAATTCAGATTCACTGTCCATCACATTAACAGGGTGTGTAAAGTAAAGACATCCAGACGCTAGATGATGCTTTAAAATAACTAGCGATAAAGTGAGGAACTTGAATGACATTGTACCGACATAGTTAATACGTTGCTGCGATGTATAGATTTCCATCATTAAGACGCCCAGACGCGCAATAAACGATGCTTCCAAATGACCTCAGTTTTTTTTACACAACTGAGGAACTTGTAATGCATCTAACCGACTAACTAACATGCTGCGATGCATAGCCCTATTTCCATCAAAATAAGATGTCCAGACAATGCTTCAAAATGACTCGCGATCAGTTGCAGATGAAGCGATAATTTGCATACGTGCGCTTACTGGGTTCATGTAAATTTCCTGCACCTGTCATAGACATCCAAATGACGTCCAAAAAATTACCCAGTTCAAAGATCAAATGTTGAACGTCAATATGACATCCAAGTTGGGTCACGGTTGGACGTCCAAATAGTGGACCTAGTTTGGACATTGAATAGATGTCCAGAATTGGTCATGGACCGACGGACCCAATATTGACATGATCTGCACGTCTATCCGACGTCCAATGTTTAGTGGGTAACGATGTTTAAGTCACTTGAAAGCTGCTGCTGTTTTAATCCTGTTGGCTCTCTGCTGCTCAGTTCTACCCCGCACTGACGAGAGAGACACACACACACACACACACACACACACACACACACACACGTGGATGCAGGAAAAACTGGAGATGAGACGTACAGGATGACCTAAATTGAGGACAGCTACACTTAATATATCCATGAGCTACACTCGTTATTGTAGATCAATGATAAGTTAAAGTCCAATAAGTCCTTTATCAAACCGTATGAATGTGTGTCCCAGGCCAGGATAGGAAATTAACTAGCAATGTAAAGATCAACAAGCTACTGACACATAATATATAAGTTGTATTAATAATTTTACAAAAAATTAAGAAAGCAATTTAAAATGTAATAGTGCACTTTTTATAAATTTGAATTCTGGACAAAGTGGCTGGTAAAAAAATGTTAGTGTCCCCACCCTGCTGGAACACACTGAAGAACACACTGACAGTTTTTTTGTAATTTATTCCGAATAAGGCTTTAGCTCTATGTTAAGCTCTAAGCTGTTTTAAGGTGTGTTTCTAACAGAGGAAGTGGAATGTTGAACATTTCCTGTCAATAAAAGTAAACCGTTGACAATTCACAATACATTATCTTCTGTTAATTTTAATACTTATACATTGTTGTTAAGAATATTAAAATTAATATATGATAAATATATGACATGATAAATAGAAGGTTTCAAATAGACCCGGTGATCGGTGATCTGCATCGGTCGATACTACTCCCAGCAATCGGTGATCGGCCCCAAAAATCCTGATCGGAGCACCCTTAACTAAGACATTTCTCAAGTTTAAATGGTCTATCTATCTATCTATCTATCTATCTATCTATCTATCTATCTATCTATCTATCTATCTATCTATCTATGTTCTTGTATCTTCTACACACACATGCTCAAACAGCTAGGTACAGTGGGGCAAAAAAGTATTTAGTCAGCCAGCAATTGTGCAAGTTCTCCCACTTAAAAAGATGAGAGAGGCCTGTAGTTTTCATCATAGGTACACTTCAACTATGAGAGACAAAATGAGAAGAAAAAAATCCAGAAAATCACATTGTAGGATTTTTAATGAATGTATTGGTAAATTCCTCGGTAAAATAAGTATTTGGTCACCTACAAACAAACAAGATTTCTGGCTCTCACAGACCTGTAACTTCTTCTTTAAGAGGCTCCTCTGTCCTCCACTCGTTACCTGTATTAATGGCACCTGTTTGAACTTGTTATCAGTATAAAAGACACTTGTCCACAACCTCAAACAGTCACACTCCAAACTCCACTATGGCCGAGACCAAAGAGCTGTCAAAGGACACCATAAACAAAATTGTAGACCTGCACCAGGCTGGGAAGACTGAATCTGCAATAGGTAAGCAGCTTGGTGTGAAGAAATCAACTGTGGGAGCAATTATAAGAAAATGGAAGACATACAAGACCACTGATAATCTCCCTTGATCCGGGGCTCCACGCAAGATCTCACCCCGTAGGGTCAAAATGATCACAAGAACGGTGAGCAAAAATCCCAGAACCACATGGGGGGACCTAGTGAATGACAGAGAGCTGGGACCAAAGTAACAAAGGCTACCATCAATAATACACTACGCTGCCAGGGACTCAAATCCTGCAGTGCCAGACGTGTCCCCCTGCTTAAATCCAGTACATGTCCAGGCCCGTCTGAGGTCTGCTAGAGAGCATTTGGATGATCCAGAAGATGATTGGGAGAATGTCATATGGTCAGATGAAACCAAAATAGAACTTTTTGTTAAAACTCAACTCGTCGTGTTTGGAGGAGAGAGAATGCTGAGTTGCATCCAAAGAACACCATACCTACTGTGAAGCATGGGGGTGGAAACATCATGCTTTGGGGCTGTTTTTCTGCAAAGGGACCAGGACGACTGATCCGTGTAAAGGAAAGAATGAATGGGGCCATGTATCGTGAGATTTTGAGTGAAAACCTCCTTCCATCAGCAAGGGCATTGAAGATGAAACGTGGCTGGGTCTTTCAGCATGACAATGATCCCAAACACACCCAGGCAACGAAGGAGTGGCTTTGTAAGAAGCATTTCAAGGTCCTGGAGTGGCCTAGCCAGTCTCCAGATCTCAACCCCATAGAAAATCTTTGGAGGGAGTTGAAAGTCTGTGTTGCCCAGCGACAGCCCCAAAACATCACTGCTCTAGAGGAGATCTGCATGGAGGAATGGGCCAAAATACCAGCAACAGTGTGTGAAAACCTTGTGAAGACTTATAGAAAACATTTGACCTCTGTCTTTGCCAACAAAGGGAATATAACGTAAAGTATTGAGATGAACTTTTGTTTTTGACCAAATACTTATTTTCCACCATCATTTACCAATAAATTAATTAAAAATCCTACAATGTGATTTTCTGGATTTTTTTTTCTCATTTTGTCAGGCCTCTCTCATCTTTTTAAGTGGGAGAACTTGCACAATTGGTGGCTAACTAAATACTTTTTTGCCCCACTGTATATGCCTTTAAAATATCACAATAGGTTCATTTTTGTCCATGAAAAATAATATTACAGCTGCATTCTGGAGAGCTCAGCGACATCCAAGTGAAAAAACACACACACACACATACACACACACACACACACGCGCACTTTCCCACTGCAATGTCTACACACAAACAACACAAATACAGCTAGAACAGCCTACACACTGACCACACACATTTTAAAATACATGCATCCGAGGCCCCTGCATTCCATTTCTTCTTCTTTAAACGTGCAGAGCACTCTTGCTATAAACACACACGCTTGTTCAGGCACACACTCTTCCATCAGTGATGTTCGAGCTCTCAGGCTCGCTGTTTGTGTCTCTGAAGGGACTCCTACCTCACAAACTGTACACCAAGAGAAAAGCTGCTTGAATTATTGAAGACAGAAAGAGAAAGATGGACAGTGAACAGGGAACTTGTGCGTGAAGGGATGAGAAAGAAGTGGACTGGCAGATTGAAGTAAAGAATGGAGAGAGAGAAGGCGGAAGGCATGGGGATATATTGGGAAGAAGTAGACTGTACAAGAATATGCATGAGAGTGTGGAGATGCCGAAGGCGGCAGAGAGGAGTAGAGACCGGAAGAAAGAGAGGTAGAGGTAAGTAGGATTTGTAGTTTTCCCTGTGGCTTGCTTGCCTGCTGATGGGAAGAGGAAATGGCTACATCAGCAGGGGCTTTCACCTACACTGAGTTTTACTAGTTGCGGAAATGCATGCGTGCCACACACACTTAAAACGCCATGCCCCACGGGAATAAAGGAGATGAAGGGAAAGAAAAACAGACACTGTGCAGCAATGTTTTCTTCATACTCAGGTTACCCTGCTCAGTAGAGCTGCAGAGGTTGTTGGGCTTTTTGCGCTTTATAAACATGCTCGTGTTTATGTGTGTGTGAACGTTGTGGAGGGAATATTTATTCATAATTCAAACTGAAAGTCCAAAGAGAAAACAAAGCAAGATCAAATTAAAAATAGTATTATTTTACTACACTACTAGGAAAAACCATGCCATAATTAAATGTGAAATGTAAAAGCTTAAATGGAATTACTTAAAATATCAAATAGAAAAAAACTATTTTATTTTAGACTTTCCCCTTTATAATTTTCAATTTGACATTTTATCTTTTGAATTTTATGTTTTACATTTGACATTTTAAGATTCACCTTTTAGATTTCGATTTAACATTAAGCTTTTCATTTAGAAGTGACAGGTGTCAATTTTAATGAGGAGGCGTGGCCCAACGGCTGGTGGGAGGGTCTGAAACCACTTCCAGCTGACAGGGGGGGGGGGGGGGGGGCTGTGAGTATTACTGGCCGCAGGTAAGCAAGCGATCCCGGCCACCGCCAGCTGGCTGTCACCTAACACTGGAGCTTCCAAGTCCGACAAAATATCGGAGCAAATGTGCAGTTGGCCATCAATGTTTGTAAAACTGCCCATATTCAAACTGTACACAGTTAATTTCACGCATAAAACAGTCTCAGAAATGAATTTAGTTGTGAAATAGCAGACGAAAAGAGCAATCAATTCTAGAATCTAGATCGGGAGTTTGCCGTAGTAGCAGCAGGCAACAACTGGAAACCTTTTACAATTTTCGTCTGCTATTTCACCACTCATTTCCCCACAACTTTATCTAACTATAAACGCGATTCAATCATGCGAGGCTCAGCTGCAGCTCATCTAGAGATTCGGCATCATCGCCACTACAGCGCGTAGCGATGTGCCCCGGCCCCGGGCAAGGGAAGGAGACAGGCTGCTACGCGCTGCAGCGGCTTCTCCAGCAGGCTGAACCGGGCTCCCTCCGTCCCTTCCCTTGCCCGGGACCGGGGCACATCGCTACGTGCTGTAGCCGCTTCTCCAGTAGGCTGAACCGACTTCCTCCTGCCCGGGCCACATTTCTATCTGGATGTGTGACGGCTAGACGAAAAAAAGGGGACACGCCGAATCTCTATGAGCCGCAGCCGAGATGGGAGATTCTAGAATTGATTGCTTTTTTCGTCTGCTATTTCACAACTATATTCATTTCTGAGACTGTTTTATGCGAGAAATTAACTGTGTACAGTTTGAATATGGGCAGTTTTACAAAAATTGATGGCCAATTGCACATTTGCTCCGATATTTTGTCGGACTTGGAAGGTGACAGCCAGCTGGCGGTGGCCGGGATCGCTTGCTTACCTGCGGCCAGTAATACTCACAGCCCCCCCCCCCCCCCCCCCCCCTGTCAGCTGGAAGTGGTTTCAGACCCTCCCACCAGCCGTTGGGCCACGCCTCCTCATTTAAATTGACACCTGTCACTTCTAAATGAAAAGCTTAATGTTAAATCGAAATCTAAAAGGTGAATCTTAAAATGTCAAATGTAAAACATAAAATTCAAAAGATAAAATGTCAAATTGAAAATTATAAAGGAGAAAGTCTAAAATTAAATATTTTTTTTTTCTATTTGAGATTTTAATTTAAGTATTTCCATTTAAGCTTTTACATTTCACATTTAATTTAAGTATTTCCATTTAAGCTTTTACATTTCACATTTAATTATGGCATGATTTTTCCTAGTGGTAGTGTAGTAAAATAATACTATTTTTAATTTGATCTTGGTTCGTTTTCTCTTTGGACTTTCAATTTGAATTATGAATAAATATTCCCTCCATAGAATGTGTGTGTGTGTGTGTGTGTGTGTGTGTGTGTGTGTGTGAGTGTGTGTGTGTGTTGAGAGTGAGGCTTATTGTATGTATACGTGTATGTGTGCTATAAACTGGCAAATCTACTGGGGCTCTGACTTCCTCTGGTGCTGGATTTGTATAAGAACCCAGCTGAACATGGCTGCAGATCAATGCCTTCTCCAACACACACTCACACACTTGGACTTGTTTACGGTTTAAACAGCAGGTGGCACAGATAAGAGCAACTTAATCCACAGCCATTTGGACGACTGACTGTGTTACCCAAGTTTATCTATCTGTCTTCTTTGTAATAGTCTTCTTTTGTGTGTGTGTGTGTGTGTGTGTTGTTGTTGTTTTTAGAGTAGTCTAGCTTTTGTTAACCATGCTGAAGTGAGGTGTACTTTGGGACACTGTGACATCACTTTTGTGTGGTTACAGGTGCATCAAACGCAGGCACCCTTCTCCCTCAAGCTCTTTCTCAGTTTTTGGAAAGATTGTCCGAAATGATCACATGGGTGAAATGTGATAATCTCTCAATGACAGCAGTCTTATCACCTGTGTTTTGGGGTTACTATAAAGGATGTTGCCTTCTGATGTCGGTCGGACGACATAGATCATACCCCCACCTTAAGAGTAGGGATGCACCGATCCAACTTTTGTTTTGATAGATATCGATACCGGTGTTTAATTAATTATCTGTATGCCGCACTGTGTGGAAGTGACTGGGATCATTCTTTTATGTGTAAGGCAACAATCAGGTATGGCTATGGTGACCAGAGGAGAATGGGTAAAAATTTAACATCGGCAACAGCTAACCCAATCACTCCTCGTGGCTGCCTGCAATCACCATGAACAGTTTTTAATGTTCTATCAGACTATAACTAGTCGAGACTCTGCTCTTGAGACTTTGCTCTAATTTCCGGGACAATTAGTGCAGGATTCGGGACAACTGCTTGGATTTGGGGACTGTCCTGAATTTTTTGGGATGTCTGGTCACCCCTAGGTTTGGCCTAAACAAACTTGCTTTCATAACTTTGTATAATATGTAAGAAATAAATATATAGATACACATTTTCAGAATTGTATACAGTAGCAACTTGGTAACACTATAATAGGAATTACAAATGCCCTTTGAATGCAGTAACACACTGGTAACCAACAGGATATAAGGATACAATTTTACTAAAACAGATTGGCCCCATTGTCAACGATACCAAATCCAGCTATTTGAGTCAGTATCGGCCTGATCCTATATCGGTATCAGATCGGTGCATCCCTACTGAAAAGTGTGGTCAATGAGCGGGTAATATGTGGACTTTCATGTTGAAGAACAAAGTTTGTGTCCTGTCACAGACCAACCAAGCATTTTAGTTGCTAACCTTAGCCATACCTTGACAGGGCTTTACAGATTATATGCCATAATCACTAGCTAAATCCAGGGTTTTGCAGAACTGTCCGATAAACGTTCTGTCAACAGGGCTGAAAAGAAATAAGTGCCTCATAAAGAAACTTAAACCATTTTCCAAAACACAACAACAATGAATGCTATACAGCAATATTGCCAGAATGAGGTCCTTGTTTATTTACCGTTTTATTTACTGCTGCATTCCTGAGAACTGTGTATTCACCTAGAACCTCAGTGATTAAAGTTGAAGTATGGGAAAGTTTTGGTGAGGTATTTCTCCATGACTGACAACGGTGCCTACCCATTGTGAAAGCAGTCAGCCGGCATGTATTTACCTCTCTCTCTCTCTCTCTCTCTCTCTCTCTCTCTCTCTCTCTCTCTCTCTCTCTGTCTCTCTCTCTCAAAGCCATCCAGCTACATGTTTGGGGTTGGGTTCAGGGCTGTGTATGTGGGTGTGTGTATGCGTGCGCATGCAACCATGCATGGAAAGTGTTTATTGGTGAGGCATTCTCCTTCCACATCTGCAGATCACTCATCCTCATGGAGGCCTTCCACTTGCTTTCATCAAGCCGCATGGGAAAGTGGGAAATAATTAAGGGGTGAATAGAGTGAAGTGGAAAAGTATAGATGAGGAGAAAGGACAGTGGCACGTGAAAGAGGAAAAGAGAGCGAGATAGAGAGCGATTGAGCTTTAGCTAAAGTAAGGAAAGCGGGCAAGGCATGTGGCGCGGTGAAGGCTCTACCGGTCACTATGGCAACCCTTTAAAGGCCGATCCCCAATGCAATTAGAGTGGCTTTGAGGCAGCCAGTCTGAAGGCAGAGAGCATGAAAAATAATGGCAAGAAAGAACAGACAGACGTCAGGGAAACAACCCTGCTGAATGAATAAAAACCAGCTATTAGTGTGTCAGTGTTTGCACGGGATCATTGTGGGGAGGCAACCATTCTTCTACACTGGTTGTGGGAATTTAATAATGAAGATGCTTCTGGCTAGGCATGTTTAAGGGTTTGTACACAAGTGTGTGAGTGTGTGTGTGTGTGAGCTAGCATGTGCACATATTTGTGTGTGTGTGTGTGTGTGTGTGTGTGTGTGTGTGTGTGTGTGTGTGTGTGTGTGTGAGTGAGTGAGTGAGAGAGAGAGAGTATGCAGTGGAGAAAAACGCTGTGGGTTATTTATTGATACCTTTGACCGCAGAATACACAGGCTAAAGCAAACTTTACACACGTAAAAGCAGCAATACGTCAAGACGAGAGAGAGAGAGAGAGAGAGAGAGAGAGAGAGAGAGAGAGAGAGAGAGAGAGAGAGAAGGCATATGTTTGATTTATAGCAGCACAGAGGGATAAAGGCTGAGGCAAAGGCCACCAAGGTGATATCATCAATGAGATTAAACCTCAAAAATCAGAAGTATCATTGCTTGCAATCCTCTCAAGTCCTATCTAAGCTCATTAAGTACAAAAGAGCACAACATATCCAGGCACAATGAGTTCCATTTTCTTTGTTGGACACAAGATCGGCTTCAAGCTTATTGCTTAAACTAACAAAACAACTGCTCTCATTTTATGTCCATCACAAAAGCAACATTGCAAACTTAATATTCAGGTTTGCGTAATAAGGGCCTTGGCTTGGTCCGTCCATGAGGATCACATTGATTAGTTCATCTTCACATTGCCGATCAACTGCCAGTTATTAAGCACATAGATTGAGGATTTTTAGATCATTCGGCTCTCGCGATCAACATCATAAGCAGTTTCTGACTTGTGAGTACCAGCCACGTCAACAGCCAAGTTGTAATTACGAAGCAATGATGATTTACATATGCCAAAATGAAAAAAAAGTTGTTCAGTGTAATAAAATGTTAAACTTATGGGTATAAATTATATAAGAATGACCATGCAAAGTATATTTAAACCTACACTCGACTAAAGGTGCCAGTCTGCTTAACAAAAAGACGTTGGATCCTTGAAACCCCCTTCCCCTAACTGATTTCGAAATTCAGGTGGCTGCGTCCAGCAATTGGCCAGTTGTTTAAGGATTAAGATAGTAGGGCATGATTTGAACTTCTCCCTCATTCTCCATTCTTTACACAACTACTTCTGTCACTTTTGAAAGTCACTGTCTGAAAGTGTGTACCATTAACCCCATATGTACAGTGAGGAAAATAAGTATTTGAACACCCTGCTATTTTGCAAGTTCTCCCACTTGGAAATCATGGAGGGGTCTGAAATTGTCATCGTAGGTGCATGTCCACTGTGAGAGACATAATCTAAAAACAAAAATCCAGAAATCACAATGTATGATTTTTTTAACTATTTATTTGTATGATACAGCTGCAAATAAGTATTTGAACACCTGTCTATCAGCTAGAATTCTGACCCTCAAAGACCTGTTAGTCTGCCTTTAAAATGTCCACCTCCACTCCATTTATTATCCTAAATTAGATGCACTTGTTTGAGGTCGTTAGCTGCATAAAGACACCTGTCCACCCCATACAATCAGTAAGAATCCAACTACTAACATGGCCAAGACCAAAGAGCTGTCCAAAGACACTAGAGTCAAAATTGTACACCTCCACAAGGCTGGAAAGGGCTACGGGGAAATTGCCAAGCAGCTTGGTGAAAAAAGGTCCACTGTTGGAGCAATCATTAGAAAATGGAAGAAGCTAAACATGACTGTCACTCTCCCTCGGACTGGGGCTCCATGCAAGATCTCACCTCGTGGGGTCTCAATGATCCTAAGAAAGGTGAGAAATCAGCCCAGGACTACACGGGAGGAGCTGGTCAATGACCTGAAAAGAGCTGGGACCACCGTTTCCAAGGTTACTGTTGGTAATACACTTAGACGTCATGGTTTGAAATCATGCATAGCACGGAAGGTTCCCCTGCTTAAACCAGCACATGTCAAGGCCCGTCTTAAGTTTGCCAATGACCATTTGGATGATCCAGAGGAGTCATGGGAGAAAGTCATGTGGTCAGATGAGACCAAAATAGAACTTTTTGGTCATAATTCCACTAACCGTGTTTGGAGGAAGAAGAATGATGAGTACCATCCCAAGAACACCATCCCTACTGTGAAGCATGGGGGTGGTAGCATCATGCTTTGGGGGTGTTTTTCTGCACATGGGACAGGGCGACTGCACTGTATTAAGGAGAGGATGACCGGGGCCATGTATTGCGAGATTTTGGGGAACAACCTCCTTCCCTCAGTTAGAGCATTGAAGATGGGTCGAGGCTGGGTCTTCCAACATGACAATGACCCGAAGCACACAGCCAGGATAACCAAGGAGTGGCTCTGTAAGAAGCATATCAAGGTTCTGGCGTGGCCTAGCCAGTCTCCAGACCTAAACCCAATAGAGAATCTTTGGAGGGAGCTCAAACTCCGTGTTTCTCAGCGACAGCCCAGAAACCTGACTGATCTAGAGAAGATCTGTGTGGAGGAGTGGGCCAAACTCCCTCCTGCAGTGTGTGCAAACCTGGTGAAGAACTACAGGAAACGTTTGACCTCTGTAATTGCAAACAAAGCCTACTGTAACAAATATTAACATTGATTTTCTCAAGTGTTCAAATACTTATTTGCAGCTGTATCATACAAATAAATAGTTTAAAAATCATACATTGTGATTTCTGGATTTTTGTTTTTAGATTATGTCTCTCACAGTGGACATGCACCTACGATGACAATTTCAGACCCCTCCATGATTTCCAAGTGGGAGAACCTGCAAAATAGCAGGGTGTTCAAATACTTATTTTCCTCACTGTATGATTCATGAGGTCGCTTAAATTGTCTCCTCGACTCCTCCACTTGCCTCCCTTCCTCGTGTCTTAGTCCCTCTCTCCGAGGAGGCATGGGAGAGACAACTTCCGGTTCAGTCAAGGAGCTATCAAATAAGGGCAATGAGATGCAGCTATGGTTTCCATGACTGGAAACATTTTGCCCTGCCTTTGACTGTGGCTAGAACAGTTTTGCTTTTAGATATGGTCGGACTACATTTTGTACGAACTTAACTCTACACAACCAAGAACGAGAATCTTGCCCTTCACAATCGTCCATTGTCCATCCCATGTGAAGAGAACGTAACATAAAAACACAACCATATTGTTGTGAAATTTTTGGCCACAACACTAGCTCTGCTTGCCAGAGCAGGGGGAATGTCTTGTCATTGATGGCGGTCTAAAATACTCTGAATGCCGACCTTATGAGAATACACTCCGCTGCCCATACATGCAGTGAGTCAACAGCAACTCCATTCCTGTTGGGAACACTTGGAATGGAAGCAATGAGGATAATTTTCATTGCACATCGAGGGCAATTTGATGGCTTGTGTTGCGGCCATAGCCTACTGAGTGTTTATTATGTAAAATTTGCACTCCACTGCCCCGATCCTGCGACCCCCAGAGGGAATTGATTTCTGCCGCTCCGCTGCCCTTTTCACGTCTCTATCTTCTCTTACTGTATTCCAATTCTCTCTCATTCCATCCTTATTTTCCCTTTTCTCCCTACCTCCTTCTTCTCTCTTTTTTTGTACTTTCTTTCGCACATGCACAGATGTCTTTATGATTCTGCTCGGTCTTCATCTTTCTTCGTCGTTCATTTCATTTGCTCTTTTGCCCTCCTCCCTCCCTCTGGCTCTCTTGTCTGGCCTGCATGTTTTATTGCTTCTTACAGTATCTCAAAGCCTCCAGCTAGTCTTTGCTTCACGATTCCTCCCCACACACTCAGCTCTCAGTTTCATCTTTCGCCACTGTCACTCTATACTTTCTCCTTGCTCTTTCCCTCTCTCCTGTGTTTACACCCTCCATCTGTCTAATCACTCAATCATCTCTTTTCAGTCTTTTCTCCCTGTTTGTCTTCCCTCTCATCTTCTATTTCTTATTTCCTACCCCTCCTCTCTGTTTGCGCCTCCAACGCCAAGTGTTTCCCTTCCTCCTCTTCTCCGTCTGTCTCTGGGTACTGGGTCCTGTCCTCAGCCCACAGCTTGGTTGACAAATGGATTATCTCTCCAAAGACACCACATAACCCTCTACAGATGTCTTTATTTAACCAGCTACTGCTATTTTATAGCTGTCACTTTTGCAGATTGCTACTGGTGAGGTAACGGCCCCTGACAAACGCACATTTGCTGCAATTTTTTTTTTGCCCTTGATGTTGATCTTTTTACATATCTCATCTTCATGTCAAATCTTATCTCTGACTATGTTTTATTCCCGCTCAGTTCAAGCTTATTTCAGACTCTAAACATCCTAGTTATCTTATTTAGGAGCTTTAATGTCAAATATTAAGTACAATTATCTCATTGTAAATGAGCTCATCTTTATAGAAAACACATTTCTTTCATGCTTTTTCTGACTTCACTCACGTATCAACGGCATGGCCTGCAGAGACCTCCCTCTCAATCTTTCTGTCATTGCTCCGCCCAGGCCCAAATATTAATTTGAAGAAGGTCCCAGGTGGGCCCTTTTGGTATTAGATATATTAGCTTTGAAGTAGTCTGAAATGAAAGTGCATTATTCAGTGTGGGCTGTGACTTGCCCCCTGTACAATATTGGATAGGTTAGCTCAGGTGGTTAAAGCTTTTCAAAACTGCCCTTTAGTGTGAATTATTTAACATTTTTACAGCAGAAGCCTACAGCAAAGGCTCGGTCCCGTCACACCTGACCCATATTTCTGTCAGGAAAAAGTTGTATCAACTGCACGACTGTGAACTTTAACCATGACACCAATTGACCTGACATTTCTCACAAGCTGCATCGGAAAGTACATTAAAGACTTGTAAGGAAATTAGAGAAAGACCTTTGTCTGTCTAATGATGGGGTTCTTTTTCTGTATTTGTTTCATTAATTTTCACGTTATGTCCTGTGCGTATGTGTGTGTGTTTTATAGTGTGTGCACCCCACCTTGCCTGAAATAAAGAGCAACTCAGCTAACGTCGCAATAAATTCCCAAATTCAACATGAAATGTGGAAACTTTCCAAGTGACTTCCTCTGCACTTGTGCCTTTAGTGTGTGTGTGTGTGTGTCGTCCCTCTCCTGCTAGCTCACTATGTTCCCCAATCACATACAGTACCTGCTTAGAGCCATCCACAACATTCCCACACTTTACATATAGTGCAGGCGCATGCATCCATACAGCACTACTGAAAATAACTAATTCAGAAGGATGTAACTGAACCATGAATTGTTGTGTAAAATTCAAGGTGTGTGTGTGTGTGTGTGTGTTTGAATTATTCTAAAGTGCAGCATCAGTAAGTTCATGCTTTCTCTTTGCCATTTAATCTCCATATCATTATAAGGCCACCTCTGCATGGCATGTATGTGTGGGTTTGCCTCTGCGATTATTACATATTGCATACGGTTAGAGGATGGATGGCATGTTACTGTGAGAGATTCACAGCTGAGGAAACAGGGATGCCATAGAAAGAGAGGAAGATGGATGGAAAAGAATACAGAAGGGACCACAGAGGAGCAGAGGGGAGGATTTCTTTGAAGGGCTGGTTGGGATGCTGTGTGACGGGACACAGAGAGGGGAATGACATATGTGGCCCAGACAGGTGCTGTGGCCACAGCCACAGACTGAGTGAAAGACAGAGGCAGTGTGAAAAATTGATGTGCCCTACTTACAGCAGCTGAGCAGAGACAGGAGAGGGAGGGTGGGAGGCTGGAATGATGTTAGATTTTGGAAGCGAGCAAACCATGTTGTTTTTTTGTTTTTTTTCTTCTTCTTTTGTGCATTACATCACGCCAATTTGTTTCTGGGTGTGGGCCTGTATCTCGTTTAGCTTTATGTTCAGACAACATGCAGCGCAGCCTGGCTGCTTTTTTTTATATGTATCATCTCTGTGTGTGATTTGTTTTCAAACCAACAGTTATTTCTACAGGCTTAGATGTAAACTAGCAAAAAATATAAAGACTCTCTCTTTTACACACACTACTCTGGAGGCCTGGGCCACGCAGCTCCCATTAACCCATCTTACACTCTTCTGCACTGTTTGACCAGTTGGAGCCCTTTATCTGCCCTCCTCCTATTTGAACGAGGTGGGAAGAAGAGCTGGTCCCTGAATGAGTCAGCAGAATGGAAACCACCACGCGTTAATCAACGTTCCCAAACTCCACATGGGAACAACTAAGAAGCTTTGCCGCGTTAGCGTGTTTACTCCAAGGAATATCTTAATGACCAAAAAGGATTTATGGAGGCTAAGTTGCCGGCCACTCTGGCATTGGGTCTTTGAATTTATGCTGTTCTCAGCAGCCGGCTTAATGCAATGTAGTGACCATGACTCACCAGAGGGCTGAGATAACTATTACAGAAACCTAGCTCACAGCGTTTCACTCTCACCTCCCCACTTGTTAGGTGGGTTTGAATTGATGTGCGATATTGAAGGAATTTAAGGCACTTTGAAGGTTTTTCCTCAGGCAGGCGAAGCATCACCATTTAGATCTACTCCTCTTCATCCTCTCCCACTTCCTGTTTTTCCTGTCTCTTTTTCCTGTCCAGAGCTTAATGAGCGATAGTGTTCCTATTTGATTGACAAGACAGCCTTCGCCTCTTACCAGGGAGATGATCTCACATTTAATTATTCCCCATAATAGCATACAGTGTGCATATTGGCCATGGACATACATGCTACCAGACAGTTGACAGAGAGAGAGAGACAATACCTCTAGCCTCAGGTGACAAATTGGTCCAACACATTCAAAGTTATGAAACATAATTACACAAATTGAACACGCTGTCATTCAAGATAAAAAAAAAAGAATGCCAACATGTTGTGAGGGACAAACGGGATGAAGCTTTGACAGAGTTGCTACTGTGTAAAATACACACTCGTAAGTAGATTGGTGTCATGGTGGTCTCGTGTTTAGAGACTCTTTCTCTCTTTCAACCATAAAGTATGAGGCCCAGTTCTAGCAATGGTCTTTTTGCTGAAGTATACATGAGTAAAATGCTAAATCCCTGCCTTGACCTTTGACCTCACTGGGGGAAAAGCTAAACAAAAGGGATTTTTTTTTTTTTTTTTTTTTAATGGTGTACAGATGTCATGACTAGAGCTGGGTTGGAAATCTCAGTACTTTTTATGCCTCCACGCCAGGGAAAGCTGTGACCGGAGGCATTATGTTTTCAGGTTCGTCCATTCGTCCGTTCGATTTCTCAGGAACACTCTGAGGGAATTTCTTCAAATTTGGCAGAAATGTCCACTTGGGCTTAAGGATGAAGTAATTACATTTTGGGGGTCACTGTCCCCTAGGGGAGGGCGATAGGGCAAAAAATATGATCACGATAATTTTTTCCATATTGATCAATATCCATCCATCCATCCATCTTCGTCCACTTATCCGGTATTGGGTCGCGGGGGTAGCAGCTCCAGCAGGGGACCCCAAACTTCCCTTTCCCGAGCAACATTAACCAGCTCCGACTGGGGGATCCCAAGGCGTTCCCAGGCCAGGTTAGAGATATAATCCTTGTCCTGGGTCTTCCCCGAGGCCTCCTCCCAGCTGGACGTGCCTGGAACACCTCCCTAGGGAGGCGCCCAGGGGGCATCCTTACAAGATGCCCGAACCACCTCAACTGGCTCCTTTCAACGCGAAGGAGCAGCGGCTCTACTCTGAGCTCCTCACGGATGACTGAGCTTATCACCCTATCTCTAAGGGAGACGCCAGCCACCCTCCTGAGGAAACCCATTTCGGCCGCTTGTACCCTGGATCTTGTTCTTTCGGTCATGACCCAGCCTTCATGACAATAGGTGAGGGTAGGAAAGAAATTGACCGGTAGATTGAGAGCTTTGCCTTCTGGCTCAGCTCTCTTTTCGTCACAACGGTGCGATAAATTGAATGTAATACAGCACCCGCTGCGCCGATTCTCCGGCCAATCTCCCGCTCCATTGTCCCCTCACTCGCGAACAAGACCCCAAGGTACTTGAACTCCTTCACTTGGGGTAAGGACTCATTCCCTACCAGGAGAAGGCACTCCATCGGTTTCCTGCTGAGAACCATGGCCTCCGATTTAGAGGTGTTGATCCTCATCCCAGCCGCTTCACACTCGGCTGCGAACCGAACCAGTGAGTGCTGAAGGTCACAGGCCGATGATGCCATCAGGACCACATCATCTGCAAAAAGCAGCGATGAGATCCCCAGCCCACCGAACTGCAACCCCCCTCCACCCCGACTACGCCTCGATATCCTGTCCATAAATACTACAAACATGATTGGTGACAAAGCGCAGCCCTGGCGGAGGCCACCTCTCAACTGAAACGAGTCCGACTTACTGCCGAGAACCCGGACACAGCTCTCGCTTTGGTCGTACAGAGATTGGATGGCCCTGAGAAGGGACCCCCTCACCCCATACTCCCGCAGCACCTCCCACAGTATCTCCCGGGGTACCCGGTCATACGCCTTCTCCAGATCCACAAAGCACATGTAGACCGGTTGGGCATACTCCCAGGCTCCCTCCAGGATCCTTGCGAGAGTAAAGAGCTGGTCCGTTGTTCCACGACCAGGACGGAATCCGCATTGTTCCTCTTCAACCTGAGGTTCGACTATCGACCGAGCCCTCCTTTCCAGCACCTTGGAGTAGACTTTACCGGGGAGGCTGAGAAGTGTGATACCCCTGTAATTGGCACACACCCTCTGGTCCACCTTTTTGAAAAGGGGAACCACCACCCCGGTCTGCCACTCCTTAGGCACTGTCCCAGACTTCCACGCAATGTTGAAGAGGCGTGTCAACCAAGACAACCCCTCCACACCCAGAGCTTTAAGCATTTCCGGACGGATCTCATCAATCCCTGGGGCTTTGCCACTGTGGAGTTGTTTAACTACATCAGCAACTTCCACCAGGGAAATTGACGACAATCCCCCATCATCCTCCAGCTCTGCCTCTACCATAGAGGGCGTATTAGTCGGATTTAGGAGTTCCTCAAAGTGCTCCTTCCACCGCCCTATTACCTCCTCAGTTGAGGTCAACAGCGTCCCATCCTTACTGTACACAGCTTGGATGGTTCCCCGCTTCCCCCTCCTGAGGTGGCGAATGGTTTTCCAGAAGCACCTTGGTGCCGACCGAAAGTCCTTCTCCATGTCTTCTCCGAACTTCTCCCACACCCGCTGCTTTGCCTCTTTCACGGCAGAGGCTGCAGCCCTTCGGGCCCTTCGGTACCTTGCAACTGCCTCCGGAGTCCTTCTTCAGTCGGACAGCTTCCCTGACCACCGGTGTCCACCACGGTGTTCGTAGGTTACCGCCCCTTGAGGCACCAAAGACCCTAAGACCACAGCTCTTTGCCGCAGCTTCAGCAATGGAAACTTTGAACATTGTCCACTCGGGTTCAATGCCCCCAGCCTCCACAGGGATGCACGAAAATCTCTGCCGGAGGTGTGAGTTGAAAGTCTGTCGGACAGGGGCCTCCTCCAGACGTTCCCAATTTACCCGCACTACCCGTTTGGGCTTACCAGGTCTGTGCAGAGTCTTCCCCCACCCCCTGACCCAACTCACCACCAGATGGTGATCGGTTGACAGCTCTGCCACTCTCTTCACCCGAGTGTCCAAAACATACGGCCTCAGATCAGATGAAACAATTATAAAATCGATCATTGACCTTTGGCCTAGGGTGGTCTGGTACCAAGTACACTTATGAGCATCCCTATGTTGGAACATGGTGTTCGTTATAGACAATCCATGACTAGCACAGAAGTCCAACAACAAACAACCACTCTGGTTTAGATCAGGGAGGCCATTCCTCCCAATCACGCCTCTCCATGTGTCTCCATCATTGCCCACGTGCGCGTTGAAGTCCCCCAGCAGAACGATGGAGTCTCCCACTGGAGCCCCATACAGGACTCCACTCAAGGTCTCCAAGAAGGCCGAATACTCCAAACTCTTGTTTGGTGCATATGCACAAACAAGAGTCCCCCCCACCAGCCGTAGGCGTAGGGAGGCGACCCTCTCGTCCACAGGGGTAAACTCCAACGTGGCGGCGCTCAACTAGGGGCTTGTGAGTATCCCCACACCCGCCCGGCACCTCACACCCTGGGCAACTCCGGAGAAGAAAAGAGTCCAACCCCTATCCAGGAGTACGGTTCCAGAACCGAGACTGTGCGTAGAGGTAAGCCCCACCAGATCTAACCGGTAGCGCTCCACCTCCCGCACCAGTTCCGGCTCCTTCCTCCACAGAGAGGTGACATTCCATGTCCCCAGAGCCAGCGTCTGCTGCCCGGTTCTGGTCCGTCGAGGCCCCTGACCTTCACTGCCACCCGTGTGACAACGCACCCGACCCCAGCGGTTCCTCCCACAGGTGGTGGGCCCATGGGCTGGAGAGATGGATGCCACGTAGCTTTTTCGGGCTGTGCCCGACCGGGCTCTGTGGCAAACCCGGCCACCAGACGCTCGCCAACGAGCCCTCCGTCTGGGCCTGGCTCCAGACGGGGGCCCTGGGCTTCCTCCGGGCAGGGTCACTCCATCTCTACCTCGATTATTCATAGGGTTTGTGAACCATTCTTTGTCTGGCCCCTCACCTGAGACCACTTTGCCTTGGGAGACCCTACCAGGAGCACAAAGCTCCATACAACACAGCCCTCAGGTTCATAGGGACACACAAACCTCTCCACCAATATAAGGTGATGGTTCCCGGAGAGGATCAATATCGATCGAATATCGAATATCGAGGGTTCATTAGTTAAACTTTAGACTAGAGTTTAACATAAAAAATAGAACATAATGTAACATTTAACTGTGCAAACATGGCTTGGTTTAGAATATATTTTGTGATAAAAGAATATATTGAATAACATCTAAATGATAACATTTAACTTTGCAAACATGCTTTATCTACCGTAACAAAACAGTACAAGTTAGTAATGTAAATGTAAATAATGTAAATAAAACTAAAAGCTGTGACTACTATCACATTCACTTTTCATGTGGGGCAATTGTCGCAACAGACGACACGATTGATTGTTGTTTTTCAGCCCTGCTAGCACTGCTAACAGCAGAAGAACCACTAGGACGTTGGACAAAACATGTGGGCAGACTAACGTTAACATGGGCCTGCGTTTTCAAACTCTCTGTGTGGTTACTGGGATGGTACCTTTTCAAGTGACAGAAAAGACTGGTTGTGTTTCCCACCAACACCGACCGACAGTATATTTTTCAGACCGTGTTAATCTGCGCTTCATCACTTTTGAGATATCCAAACCACTTCCATATAATTGACAGTGTTACCTTTTTTGTCAACAATTTATAGCCTAATGGTGTCAACAATAGGCTCAAGTTTCACCAACAATATGGTATTAATATATTAACTGAAAACAATACATTTCCAATACAATATGAAAGGAATCAGTTGTCCATTAGATTGCCATCAATCATTGTTTCGCAAATAGCATTATCAAATCGGACAATTGGTCTCAAATTTCAACACAAATAAGCACTTAACAACTGGCAACAATTTTACACAACAATGTCCATTTCCCTACCGATTGCGTCTCCAATTTTCTCAAATGATGAGCTGAATGTGTCTGAATGCGCGTCTCCTCGTCAAGGAAGGAATTTCAGTGAAATACTTTGTCCTAAACTTTTCATCACCTGCTCTCACAAAGGTGCACCAGTTTAAATGTTCTCTAGGGAAACACAAGCTAATGATGCACGCATTTTCTCGCCCCCTGCTGGTGTTTTATCTTGTAAGGAAGTTGAAAAGGTGGATGCTTATGGTGTTTACTGTCGTGCCCATGCACCTCGGTTCCACTACAATGCTCTACGTAGGAAATGGGCGTGTAGGCGTGTACTTTGACGTGTGAGCCAAAAACTTCTTCTATTGACGTTTTTTGGCGGTTGGCAGACAACTTTTGGTGTGCATTACCGCCACCTTCTGAAATGGAATGGAGTTTATTTCTGTTCTGTGATAGGCTGTTAGATCTATCATATTGAGTAAAATATGTCATTAGTTAATCATCGTTATCGCCCTGAATTTTATCGTGATCCATATCGAGATCGTTTTATCGCCCAGCCCTACTGTCACCTCAAATAAAACATTTTGGGCCATAACTCAAGAACTCATACGCCAATTATGACAAAATTTCACACAACTTTCTAATAGGATAAAAAGAAAGACAGTTGGTCGGACAGTGAATTGGTGACGCTAATCTTGAAACTGTGGTGATTGAACAGATCTTCTGTGCTGCCAGGTTGAAAATGTGTGTGAATAATCCACATTTCACCAAACAATACACTTAATACCTTTTATTACATTTCTTCAAAGTCTTCACTACATCTATTATATGAGCCTGGACAGACATGGAAGAAACTGCAACTTGACTGGTTGGCGTACTGCAGGGTGGTATTTCTAGTTTAGTTGAACTGAACTTTGTCTGTAGCATCAAGTATCAAAATTGTCAAATACCAAAAGCTGCTAGCAAAATGTCTGGCCAGATTTGTTATCTTGTATTCTTATTCTTTGATCACATAATTTGTAATTAGGCCTAGTCACGCAAGAATTTAAAACTAAGACATTTTGTAGTGGAATCAATTCATTTCAATGGAATAGGCACAATAACTGGATTTGCTCATTAGGGTTAATCCATGCAATTTTTTCACTTTGAGTTTGAAGTTGGTTAACTTTGACATGCCAGTGTGTGCATTTAACCAATAGCAAACAATCCTGACTGAACTTTGAGGGGGACAGGAAGCAAAAAAGAGGAAGCTATTAGCTGTGTTGCACCAACTACTGTTTTATTTCTGACAGTCAGTCATGATACAGAACTCGTCTCTTCAATAAACTGTGAACTTATTAGTAACAAAGCCATCGGGACAATAATGCAACAGAGAGCTATGACTAGCAAGATGCTGTTCCCAGCTATGTGTTAGCAGTTAGCTACAGTGGTTCACCAGCCTTGGGAGTAGTCATTGCGCACCAAAACACTCTGTTTTGCGAAGATGAACATTGCTGTGCTAACTTTGCTGTGATCAAGCCTTCTACAATATTTTATTTAGGTAAAGATCTTGCATTGAAAAAAGTATAATTGTTACATTGGTATAGGAATTCAATAATCTGCCCTGTAGTCATGATGACAGATTTGATACTGCCTAACTTTGTAGGGCAGTAGGATATCCGGCAGCTCCCACATTTTAACACTGGGGTTAGAAAATTATTCAGTTTGAATGACCTAGACAATGACACAATGGTCACATTCTCCTCTTTGACACAGCCGTTAAATAATACGAAATGTCCCACACCACAATATTTTAGTTTGACAGCATTGACTGATTGAGAGCACATTCAGGAAAACAGCCTAATTACAAACATATCACTAGTTTAAATATTCTTATTTATGAGGTGCACAACCTAAACAGTTATGCTCCTGCTATAATAAGGCTTCTAATGAGGTAACCTTCACCAAACAGGTTGGAGCTTTCAGAAGTTACATATAGAGTATAAATCCTATGTGACTGAGAAGATCATTTTAGCACCTGTCGTCTCTTCCTAAAGTCTTTATCTGAATTTTATGTTTGCCCATCTGTCTCTGTTTCACAGCACTCATTGAATAGGCTTGTTTCTCTGTAGGAGCGAGGCATGCTGGGTAATTGAAAGGGGGCAACTGGCACAAGTCAAACAGATGGAGATCTAGTGTGCTTACAGTGTGTGTGTACGCATGTTTGTGTGGGGCGGCGTCTGGCAGGAGTCAAACGGCTGTGGATTTATCATCTCCCCAATGAAGGCCAGGAGCATTTCTTGCCAGATCTCACACTCTCACTATCATGCACACACACACATACACAAACTGTCCACATCATGCCTCACATCTTCCAGTATTTATACCTCTCTGTCTTATGCTTGTCTTCATGTAGGTTTCTATTTTTCAGCAGCTTGTTGTTTTATTCATTTCATGCATCCGTCCATTCATCCCTCCATCTCTTTGTAGTTTCTTGGAAGGACTCTGAACACCACGTAATTTCTTTTCTCAAGTATCCTTCCTCTTTCTCTCTCCCTTTTCTCTCTCTTCTCACATCTCTTTCCCCTCATCTTCTTGCTCCTTCATGTTTGCTATTGGCATTCCCAGTAGTAAGTGACAGATGCCAGGGCAGAAAGGGAGAAGGAGTGAAGCAGAGATCGAGAGAGAGAGAGAGGGGGAGAGGAGAGGCTTGATGTTTTGTTGCTCCTGTGTTCTAAAGGAAGGTCTCTCTTTTATCAACAGTATAACAGGCTGCTGGGCTCAGTCATCCTGCTTTTTCTTCCGACTGTTTACTGCTGGGTGTCAGGGCCCTCACAGTTGGTGCCATACGCACACATCTTTCTTTCATGCTTCAGTGTGCACGCACAAACACACACACATGCATACACAAACAGGAGCACACTTTATTCAACAAAAATGTTCTGTCACCCAAAACAAATATTGACAAATATACAAAGTATTTGAGAAGTTCTAACGGCTGATTTATTCAACAAAGCATCTCTTTTCTGAAAACTGGAGGTCACTTTTGTTGTAACCTTATTAGTAGGAAACACTCGGAATGACTCAGAAAAAGAACATTTTATTTTCAAGTCTTTTCAAGCTGCTGTCCTCTCTTTGACTGTTCATTTTAGGATTTAAAAGAGCTTCTTCAATGTGCAGAGGAAATAATCTAGTGTTTCCATAATTCTGCTTGGATGTATGTGTTCACTTGGTCACTTTCTCACATACACACACACACACACACACACACGCACACACACGCACACACACACACACACACACACACACACACACACACACACACACACACACACACACACACACACACACGTGCATATTCAAGTGAGCATACGAGCAGACACACACATATACCTGCTGCAGGTGTTTTGTCTTGTTTTTGATAGCCTGCAGAAACTGTTGGTCAGTGTGTGACAGTCATTTACCAGCTTTATTGCAATCGTTATGGCTCTGTACCGAACAGGATTTGTCACATGTGAACTGAATCTTTGATGGTGTCCACGCTTTTGAAATACTCTGAGATTTTCTGACCTTTTAATCTCCTCCAGCTTTTTTCATCTGAAAAGAAAATGAATAGGCTTGTCAATCAGCCTTAGTGAGCCACCTGGAAATCATATGATTAGATTTGAAATACTTGGTATGCCGTCACTTTGCAGTGCAAAGGGAGTGATTGAAATTGTGATTGAGTGTGTGGCTGTTCAAGGACTGTCATGCAATCAAGGGGAATAACATATGCTGCCAATGACAAAATATTGTCATAATATATACAAGTTTAAAGAAATAAAGGATTTGTTGCCCAAATGTCGCAAAAATCTTTATCTGTCATGTTAATTCAGTTATCGACGTGTTCTCCATACTTAGTTGAAGGTGACTTTTCCTTCCATTCCCTTCCTCAGCCTAATTGTGGTTGAGGATGAGCCATTTGGCATTGCAAGAATTGTTTTATTTTCTGTCTGTAGTTTGGCTCAGCTTCATGGATAAGACTTGGTATGAGGACAACAAACAGCTTAATATGTTTTAAAGTGACTCCAGAGAGGATTGAATACAAAGACAGAGGATATGAAAAGCCCTCTTTTAGTTCTCCTTATAGATGGTGGAAGGGAAGTGAGCTGTCTTTTGCTGTCTCATACCTTTTAAAAGTTCTGCAGTTTCACAGTCAAACAGGAATCCGTCCATTGCCTGACAGAAATCCTGACCACACGCATGCACAAACACACACACACACACACACACACACACACACACACACACACACACACAGAAAAACACACACACACAGAAAAACACAAATACTCCAAAAAGCAAGGAATCTGAGTGTCAGAGTTTAGAAGTTTAATTGGCCAATGTGTCAGTAGAGGAACAGGGTGTGAGAGAAGTGTGGACAACTGCAGCGAGAGCGCATCGCCCTCCAAGCTCTCTCTGATTTACAAGGTGTTACAGCTGAAGATGTGTTCCTGTCTGATTGCCAGTGTCCCTTGTGTCTCCACTGTTCCATTCAATGTTGCAAGCACAAGTGAGAAACGTTTGTAGCAGTATGGAGCTGTCCTTGTGTTAGATGTGGGTGTGTTTGGATATGAGACAATTTTGTGATTTCTGGGTTTCTAACACCTGACTGTGGTTTGTGTTCTTGAACACAAAATGGTCCACCAGTATTTGGGTTTAGGGTTAAGATTAGTGTTAGTATTATGTCAAAGTTAAAGCCCTGTCACACCAGAAAGTAGCACAAAGAAATGCATCTGCATGTCTAAGCAAAATATGTTGTTGTAGAAGATTTGTGACAAAATGACTACTCGCAGGGCTAGTTGACAAACTACTAGCTGGTGAGCTAACCTATGCTAGCCAGCCAGAAACATCATAGTGCTAGTCAGTCAGAATTGTGCTTCATTTAATTTATAAACGATAAAAAGTATTTGCAGGGGGATAAAAAGCTCTCTGAGCAAGCAAGATTTTGTGCTATCTGTCAGCAAGGTTGTTGGCTAGGTCACTAACTGGACAATGAGTGTGTACCATTGACTCCTGTCTCATAGCTATCTGTAAAATGTTGCTCTTTTGTGGAGGAATTTATACTCCGACAGAGGAGGTTGTAAAAGTGGATTGTGACACATAGCTAGCTAATAATCTATGATAGCTTCCTCCTTCTTGGACTCTGGCCCTTCGTTGCCTCAAAGGTCAGCACTGTCAAGACGGCTTGCCATTGGTCAATAGCTTGAATTTGCGTGGCTGTGCTTCAACCCACGAGCAAATCTACTGGTTGCTGTGATTCCATTGGAATGAATTTTGGCACAAAATGTCACAATTTGACAATGCTGATGTGACCAGTTCTTTAAGGTAAAGTTGTGCACATAGTGTAAAGTAGTAAAAATGTCAGGTTTTAGAGATCAGTGGAAATGTCTTAAGTAGTTATTACAAACCTTTGAGTGTATGTGTTTGTGGTTTTCTTTGCGTGAGCATTTCTGTGCAGGCACGAAATGGTAGGAGGACTCCCTGAAGGAAAGACCTCATTCCATGGCCTTGCCTGTCGATATTACAGCTACAAATCAGACCTCCCACACCGCTGAGAGCAGCGAATAGTACACACTCACACACACAAGCACACACTCTCACAGACTCCATTGATGAAGGGAAAGTTTTATTACCGATCTCTGCCTGATACAGCTCCCCTGCTACAGTTTGGACTGTGCGAGAGTAGTTCCAGTGCTCTCTGCTTTGTGTATCTAGTGTGTGTAGGATGTGCTTATGCATGTATGTTGTGTGCTAATGCCTTCATTTTATTTGTTTGTGTTCATGTGTATGTGCATTTGCAGTTGTGGAAAGTAACGAAGTACAAATACTTTGTTATTGTACTTAAGTACATTTTTCCCGTATCTGTACTTTACTTAAGTAGAATCAATAGTGCATACTTTTGACTTTTACTTTGTTACATTTTGCAGCAATTATCTATACTTTCTCCTCCACTACATTTCTACAACGTTCCGTTACATTTTCTGATCAGTTTTTCCCCCTACCAAAACGTCTTCCTGACGTCACACGTTTGCCTCACCAGTGAAGTTTGGTTGCCATAGATATACTGTATATGGGGCACCGCCGATCCTTCATCGGCTTCCAAGCCAGCTTTGGTGCTCCAGAGCCCGGGCGCAGCACCGCTGACCCTCGGCAATACAGCCTCCGGTAAAAGTGAAAATGAAAATGTTTGTTTTTTATCATTCCTGTTTTTAAATCATAGTTGCCATCTATTTCTCTCCAAAGCGTTGTTTACTTCTCCGCCAGGCTGCGTAAGATGCGTTCATATCTTATTTATTTGGCTGGACCGCTTCACATCCACCTCCCCGTTTCCGCTGCTTCACACGCTTTATTTGCTTACGCTCCCATGGTTAAAGGAAATACATTTTTGTCTTAAAATACATCCATGAATAAAACCAACCGCATTTAGATTCTAACAACATATTTCCGTTTTATGCTGGTTAGGATAGGAACTTTTTTTAAAAGCCAGGCCTTGTTTGTGGTATTGGACAGTATGGATACTGTCGAAGCTCAGCACCCTTTGTAAATCACGGGTCGCTAGACACAGTGCCCTCACTGAGGTGCAAACTAAACCATTTAAAATGGTAATATGCAAATAAGATTAAAAGAATAAATTGTTATGCAAGTACTTTTACTTTTAATACTTAAAGTACATTTAAAATCAGGTACTTTTTACTTTTACTTAAGGAGTGTTGTCATTGTGGTACTTCTACTTTTACTAAAGTAAATAGGTCTCTGGTTATTTGTACTTTTACTTAAGTACTGAGTACTCAGTACTTCCTCCACCACTGTGCATTTGTGCCCATACAGGTGTGTTATTAGTATGCACGTATATATGTGTGAACTGGTTCGGCCTGCTCAGTTGGGAAAACAGATTGCTCTCTATCTGGCCAGAGATGTGCATTGGAGCAACAGAGAAAACAAAACTAATCAAATGCATCAGCTGCTGTCTTTGCCATTTACAGAGCCTTTAAAACCTTAGGAAAACCCCATGGTGCATTTCTAATGCTGTTTGACCTTTTCGTATTTTACTTCAGAATAGGGTGGTCCATGACACTCATTTCACTAGTGATTATGTGCAAAACTAGTGATCTGTGATTCTCTTTATATATTTCTAACACTTCATTTTATTTAATTTTATTAACACCCTACATTTCAACATGTACATTTGTATTACTGGCTGAAAAGCCATATTGATAAACATTAATACATCTCTGTATATCCCCAGCTATCTTAGAATAGAGTAATTATAATAAGCTTGAAGACAGGGAAACTACTTCTACCCAGGTGTTTTCCGTAAGAATAGAGCTGTGTTCAGCTAGTTAAGCCTGTTATCAGTTATAATAGCCGCTCATCCCACCAGCGGATCACACCGCATCCATGAAAGATCCATTGCTAAAGAGTAAAGGACACTCAGTCATCATCATTATCCATCTGTTGTAGATTCACCAGACCTCTAGTCTATCTCTCATCTGACTATAGACTTTGCTTTGTATCGGTTGATAAAGGGAAAGAAGAAAGACTATTTACGGAAGAAACAAAAAGGTGTGATTAATGGAGAAAGACAGTGAGAGACAGAAAGAGACCACTAAGACCCACCAAGTCTCTTCCCACCTGCAGTGTTAATGTGACTGGACAGAGAGGGTGTCAGACAGAACGATGTCACAGTCGAGTCCATCACATGTACTTCCCTTGAACTTGTGAAGTGGACACCCAACTTGAACTCGAACATGAGCTTTTAAGTTGAAAATGCAAACTTGGAGGCAATGTAGTTTCTGTTTTTCCATTTTCTTCTCACAAAGAAGGTCCAAATACTGGTGGCATATTGACAATGTGAGATTGATTTTAGATAGCAGTTACTGTAGATCAGGGGAGATCTGCAGATTATTTTTTATTGACAAAGTTGTCACATTTGGATACACATTTTTTTTCTGGTTGTGTCTAAATGGTAACCAAAGATTTGTGAATGTTCCAGAGATGGTTAAGGTTACATAGTTAAGGCTAGGCTAAATGGTTAAATGGTTAAATGATCTCTCCAGACAAGTTCAATTTAAAAAATGGTTACTATTAACACCATTCAATCAGAAACAAGAAAATTGAGTTTCCTATGATTCAAATATTGGACAATAGTATGTGACTTCCTAAGTATCGTACAGGCTGACGCTGGACGTGGGGAATGGACTTTGCTTTGCCAGCAGTAGCCTAAGTATGGATTGGATGTATTGTGTAGTTTGTGTCTCAAATGATAAAACCACTAAAAAGTTCTCATATGGCTCATTGTCCACTTGTTTTTCTAGTCATACACAATTTCCATCACACACACACACACCCTTTTGTTCTGTGTCCTCATTTAAAGATTGAGACTGTTATGGACTAAATTAAATGGCTTGTATTGTTGAATTAATTGAGTTCAAAATTGAATGCCCATGCATGCACTCACGCACACACACACACAAACACACACGTTTGTTTCACTATCTTTGTGGGGACCCGTCATTGACATAATGCATTCCCTAGCTCCTTACCCTAACCTTACCCATCACAACTAAATGCCTAACCTTAACCATTACCCTCACCCTAACCATAGGGTTAGGGCTAATTCTAACCCTAATCCTAAAACCAAGTCTTAACCTTCAAACAGCCCTTTAACCTTGTGATGTCCAGCATTTTGGGCCCCACAAGGCTGTGCAGACCCCACAAGTATACTGTATTCCCCGGTTTTTGGACCCCACGAATACAGTAAAACAAGCGCACACACACACACACACACACACACACACACACACACACACACACACACACACACACACACATCTCTGCTCCCTGGTCATGCGGATGCTTCCGAAAGCATAATAAAAGCATCATTTAAACAGAATAATTCATCGGTTGAAGTATTGTTAAATCACTCCCTGTTTGTTGACAGAAGCCTGTGATACCAATTTTAGTCCAGAATGTAATACATTTTTTATGAATACATTATTTCGACTTTTGTGTGCGAGTGTGTGACACACCGCACCAACTATTAAAACCTTAGATATTTGATAAATTCACAAGACTCCAGAGCTCCAGGAATTAAAGGGGGGGCAACTACCCAAAATAAGCTCAGCTCAGTCACTCTGGTTCCAGCCAATCCTCTGTTAGCCTCACTGCTTCACCAGGCCTTGATCCATGAGTACAGAACTGGACTTTGGTAGTGCAGCAGTCTGCAGCCAATTGATTTGGCTTGGAAGTGGCCATTTATCTTAATTAGCTAATGAATAGAGTGGTTGAATGGGATGGACGCAGGGTTGTTTAACTTGATCACGTTTAGAAAGCAGCAATAGAGCCCAGTTAACTGGAGAGCAGCTCCCCTGTTGCAATGCATCAACCGGCTGGTTTTTATTTCACAAGAGATACAAAGTGAATGACAGATTAAATGCAGAAGTTAAAAAAAGAAAATGTTTCCAGACTTTTAAAGCTTTGTTTGAAGTCTGACGGATTCACCACCACAGGAAGCAATTGCTGTTCGCTGTTTTTAGTGATTCAAACATAAAAACAGAACATGAACAGCCAGGGCATGCTACCTTGGTTCTTCAGAGAGGAACCAGTGAATCACTGGAGGGTCGTTTTTGCAGCAAGATCCAAATCCCTTTTCAACCCAATGCAGCCCACATTCTTTACCAGAGTCGACAGAATTGACTGTAGCACTATAGACTGTCAGGTACTTGGAAGAACCCGAAGAGATGCTCGGAACATCATTAGCAATTGCACTCATTTTCTCTATCTGTTCACATAATCAGCGCTTCCCACACCTCCAGTGGAGATCAGGGCTTTAGGTCTAGTGCTGACATAATAATTTGTTAAACACTGCAGACTGTTTGAAAAAGGTTGGAAACAATGTTAAGGTTAAAACCATGGAGCCCACTGTTGCATAGGCCTGTTTGCATTAGCATTTAACCAGCTGTTCTCTGTAGGTTGACAGAAGGTGTGTGACATATGAAACCTGTAACATCATGTGTTATCTGTTACGCTCACTTTTAAACAAGAACTGAAAACACAGAGTTCGTTGTCATCTCAGAAGACAGGCGTTTATGCTCACTAACTGTAAGCAGATGGTTGAGAAAACAAAGGCTTGGCAGGGTTTGAGATAGATGATAAAGGAAAGAAAAAGAAGCATCTACTGTACCTGAAATATCAAAATAACATTCAGTTTAAGAATTTTAATTGCAAGCAATGTTTAGACAACCTAATTTTGCAACAACAAGCGTTTAGCTTGATTAGTGGAGGAAATCGCACAGCGTTATGAAGGAGGAGAAAGACCAAAGAGAAAGCTGGAGAAACGAATGGATAGGAAGACTTAGCAGAGCAGATGGTTTCAGCCTTTTTGCCCAAGGTGCTTCATACTGATGATGAGTTGAAACACTAACTACACGTCTGCACTTCCTCTCCTCCAGTGCTTCACAAGGGCAGAGAGAGTAGAGAGAGAGAACTGGAGGGGTTTTGACAGGCATCACCAACACTATGCCACATTCAGTAGTCTGTGTTCAGAGCAATCACAGTTGACACATGGCATCCATCATCTCATGATATGTATTACCAATATACTTTTTACTTTGGATGTTCTCCTTTTTTCTGTCAGGCAGATGTACTGCGACTTTTAGACACATGCATTATTTTTTTCTAAATTGTAGTTCAGTGTTTGTGGGGGCAACTCAAACACAAAACATAGCTGACCTGAAATCCTGCAGCTGAGCTTCAGCGTGCAGACCCACTTGACAGCCAATCTCTTCAGTGTCATGTCACCTTAACGTACACCGTGGACAAACACACACACACAAACACACATGAATGGTGAATGATGGATGAGTGTGAGGCTTGGCAGTGTTGCCATCTGTTCCAACATGAGACATAGAGAGTGGAGGACTCGCGGTTCATTGAGCTTCAAGCCCATCACAGCATTCAGATCACCTACTGCATACGCTCCACTGACACCTGGATGGATTTGTGTGCGACTGTGTGTGTGAAGAAGAGTCGACTGTATAAGACACCTCTCAACCTAATGCGACTCACATTACTTAAGCAGAGATGATCATTTGAAATATGGAAATATCAGACTGCATGAGTTCATATTCGCACCCGAATCTCTACTTAGAAGTTGATCCAAAATCAAGTTACGCGGTTTCTTTTCTCATTGAAAATCTCTCAGCGTCGCACTGCCTCACAGTCAATTTTCTTTTTACTCGGCCGTCGGCGCCTCCTCGCACAACCCTCCCCTAACTGCCCCTCTCCGTCTCTATTATGCATTCTGCCATTCTCTCTTTACACCACGATAGCCACTCTAGACATAATTGCCATTGATTGCTTCATATCTCCTCTGTTTTTTTGTTCTTCTGAGAGTTTGGTTCAGGTGAGAGGAATCACAGGTTTCTGCATGCACCGCCTGAGAGGGAGAGAAGACAGGGATTGATAAAGAGAAAAGCGTGATGGGATATACTGCGAGTACTGTTTTAGGGATGCTTTGTATTGTTGGACACATTCAGATCCCTTCACAAAGTTGATTCGCACACATTGTGATATAGTTATAAAGTAACGCGTTACAGTAACGTAACTACTTTTTCGGGTAAAAAGTAGTGTAACGCGCTATTACTGAAAATTTGGCAATGAAACGTAGTTCCTTTTTCAATTCGGCGCAACGTTACTTTTCCCAGGGACAGATTTGACAACGACACTGCCTTTTCAGCTGCACGCTCACAAGCTCCACATGGGACATGACAGAGGTAGCAGAGTAATCATGGCAAGCGAGAAGCAGCCAGAGCTAACTTTTGAGAGCTTTTTAAAGGGGTGATAGAATGCAAAACCGATTTTACCTTGTCGTAGTTGAATAATGACAGTTTAGTGGGTAACTAGGACATACATAGAACCTCAAAATCCCATTGACACCTCTTTCCTCTGCAAATCTCACAATTTGAAACTGCCTCTGAAAACGGGCAAATCTCAACGAGCCGCCGAGTTGATGTCAACTCGGCAGCTCTTCCTCATTTGGCTCTAGTCTCTATCTTTGTCACGCCCAAACATTTACATAGGCTACACCACTGATCTGAGGTCAGCTTAGTCTTCTTTAGATGGAGCTCCGTCACGGCTGGCAGCCCACGGCACTCCATACCCGTGCAAAGTCACCGTTTTTTGGGTTAATGGACTACCAAATGCCGCTGCCCTGACAGAGCTCTAGGGCCTGTAGCTCCCCTCTTCCTGCTAAATGGCCAGTGTGTGTGAGTGAGAGCGCGGTCAGCGCGCTCGTTACGCCAGCAATCTCTTACCACAGGTTCCAGTTAATCTTATAATGTGTGTAATTATAATGTGTTGTGTTATTTAAACAAACGATCGGGGAAATAAACGCTTCTTGTCCGCGAGTCTCATTGATAGAGCCTGGGGCTGGATGGAGCTCTATCAATGAGAGCTAGCTAGCCTCCTCTTAGAATTCCTCTGAAATTCACAAAAATGCATTAAATTGAAATTGGACACCATTGTTAGCTTTATAAGACCTTGGGGTAGATGTTATATAAGTGGCGTGATGAAATTCAAACTGTAAATATACTCTAATTACGCCGAAAATGAAGCTAACTAGCCGCGATCTGTACACATAGGATTGAAGGGACAGTAGCAGCTAACGAAACCCCTAATGTTCACAAAAATGCATTAAATTGAAATCAGACACCATTGTTAGCTTGGGGTAGATGTTATATAAGTGGCGTGACGAAATTCAAACTGTAAATATAGATACTCTAGTTATGCCTGCAGCTGGCAGCCGGCCAGCTCCACGTACGAAGCCCCGAGTAGTCCAGTACCTAGGGAAGCGGTGACTTTCACTGGGTAAGGAGGTTGCCGCTTTCTCGTCAGACTGTGTGGAGCTCCTAGCCAAAGTCCGACACGTTTTACCAAATTTGCAATTAGCCATCAATTTTCGCAAAACCAATATTTTCCCATATTTGAGCTTTATATAGTTGATTTATAAATAAATAAATATTCATGAGAATACCATATTTGGAAGAAAAGCTCTTGTTCCAAATAGAGCCATATTCAAAGGATAGTTAAGGGCCTAATAAAATAGCATTAGGGCAATTTTCAGCCCAACCAATGTTACATACACTATTAGGAGACCTTAAGGAACAGTGTAAAATACCATATATAATCATCACCCCTTTAAGCTTTGTGGCTTTTTGCTGGACGGCGCTCTGAGCCAGGCAGACACAAAACTGACAATCTCACAGATGGATGAGGTGGAGATGGCCTCATACATACACGCAGCGGACCGCTGTGGACTTGTATCGGTTGCACGGACATGCAAGGATTTCCAGAAAAGAAGCTGCATGTGTCTACGACAATGCACGGACCCCGGTACAAGTCGATACAGACATTACATAGTATACACTAACACCGTCTAACGCCGATGACCTGCTGATGTGCATTCAACCCGCGCGGGACTCGTTCATAATGAATCAACTGTCACTCTGTGAGGAGAGAATCTAGTCTGCAGTGTAGTTCAGATACTTCACTGTTAAACCAGAGATAGGCTTTATGGTCAAAGATAGTTTTTGTATAATTAACTTCAGTCTCTGCCAGAGATGCCTGCTTTTAAAAGTAACGTAAAAGTAACAAGTAAAGTAAAAAGTTACTTTCCATAGGGGGTAACTAAGTAAAGTAAGGGATTACTTTTTTAAGAAGTAACGAGTAAGGAGCAAACACTACTTTTTAAAAGTAACTTCCCCAACACTGATTGTGCCATCCCATTACCAAATGATCAACAACCTGGCATGCAAAGTCAGCCTTGGAAAGTCACATGCAGCATATCACAGTGCCATTTTGAATGCTCTTACAGTGTTTGTGTGTGTGATGCAAACTCTCCCTCTTATCCCCTTACCCTTCCGCCTCCTGATGACGAAAAGGTTATTGTAGGAGTGTCATGCCCAAAAGCCAGCAGACAGCTTTGCCCTTTACAGCAAAGTGCCGGTGCTAATTAGAGACTATGAGTATGCCACTGGACTTATGGTGTGTCTCACTGTGACTATCCAAGCATGGCTGTATCAACCTCTTAGATTCAAACACAGGAGTAGTGTGTTCGTTTCACTCATTTCAATGAGGACTTTTGATATCTGATGGGTTATGAGTTATGACTTTATAGACTTTGAGTTATGAGGCCACATCTCCGGGCGGCCACACATGGCCTGAAAATGTCAGTCATTCATCTTGCAGGGATATATTTATTTATTAAATATCTATCCATAATACCTTTTCCTGCTCTCCCGCTTTGTCTCTGTGCACAACTGATATGCCCATAGTTCAGTGTAGACTTCATTGTGAATGCAGAGAATCATCAGTTTTTTTTTAATACCAGTCCAGTTGTCTTGAGACAGTGTTGCAGTGTTGCAGAGACTCATTTATCAATGCAGTTTTTGTAAATAAAAAAGTCTAAACTTCAGCCATGCTAGCGGCTCTGTGAGGCTGTGACAAAGTTAGCACACTGATGTTTAACAGGTATATTGTTTTCCATGGTAATCATCTCAGGTTAGCGTGTTAGCATGCTAACATTAACTGAAGAGCCCTTTACATAGCATTCCATCTAATGGAATTTAACTAAAAACCAAAACTGGCACTAGAGGAAAAGTCAAGGGATCACCATTGTAAGAGCTGTCGAGATATTTCAGTCAGGACCGAAGTGGTGGGCCGACATAACCATCCCTGGAGCCATATTCCTAGCATGGCGAAAACTGTATAATACTTTCTTTCTTTCATTCATGTGATGGGCGTTTATTAGTATGTATATATTTTGCTTCAAATCAGTTAACTGTTGATGTGTAACTGCTATTGAATAGTTTCAGGAGTAGGATCTTAAAAATTATCAGAATCTCAACCTCTGTGCAAAAGGTGAAGATGCTTTGCTTTACATATTCATCACTTGAAATCCATACTGTGTATTACAGGAAGCAGCATATTTATTTCCAAGATTGACTTAAGGGAGGACAGATTAAAGAATGAATGCACCGCACTTTAAAACAAAAAACATACACACTCATAAAACATACTCGTATGACATAAGAGATATATAACACATTCGTTATGTTGTAATTTACTTTTTTGGTGTACCTAAATTTCCTTAAAAGCCTTGACTATTTCATCTTGAGTTTTATTGAGTGATGTGAGCCAATACAAAATAAGAGTTGAGAGTCTCTAGACTCAAAACACACAGACACACACACACACACACACACAGAGTGCGTTTCATTATCTTTCTGGGGACCCGTCATTGACATAATGCATTCCCTAGCCCCTTACCCTAACCCTAACCTAATTATAACCCTATCCTAAAACCCCTAACCATAACCTAATTATAACCCTAATCCTAGTCTTAACCCTCAAGCAGCCCTTTAACCTTGTGGGGTCCAGCATTTTGGCCCCACAAAGCTGTCCAGACCCCACAAGTATACTGTATTCCCGGTTTTTGGACCTCACGAATATAGTTAAACAAGAACACTCTCTTGTGGCTGCAACATTTTATGCAGTTATATATTGACACAGCTATAAACTCTGGAAACTATTTGGAGATGATGGGGGTGGTGGAAAAAAAAACATGGAACAATAAAATAGGCCCAGAAGTGTAAGGGCCATCATTTTGGCGGTGGAATTCTCTTCATGAGAGGACTTGATTGAGCCCATTATGATGGGATTGTGTCCAGGCTTATATAGCTATACCTTGAAGTGGCAACCAGGCCCCCTCATGATGAGATCTGGCTCATTGGATTACAGCTCATAGTGTTTGAGCACCCACAGCAGCCAGCAAATGCATCCTGGTTGAATGATAACAATCCCCTTTGAAACAGTGTGAAGCCGCACACCGCGTGAGGACTTTATAGCATTTTAGGATTCACTCTCATTTGACTCTCTCCCATTGTCTCATACTATTCCAGGTGAACAGACTGGAACTTCGGTGCATGCTCACTAAATGTGAGGCAGATCCTCGTTTCATCACGCTCCTCTGCTTATTGCCACTGTTCATCATTATTGCCACTGTTCATCACATCCCCAACTGGCACCGTCAGACACCGCCTACCAAGAGTCTGGCTCTGTCCGAGGTTTCTTCCTAAAAGGGAGTTTTTCCTCGCCACTGTCGCATTAGCCACTGCTAATGCTTGCTCTTGGGGGGAATTACTGGAATTGTTGGGTCTTTGTAAATTATAGAGTGTGGTCTAGACCGACTCTATCTGTAAAGTGTCTCGAGATAACTCTTGTTATGATTTAATACTATAAATAAAATTGAAATTGAATCGAAAAATCCTGCTCTTTTGTGTGAACCCATCTCATCAGGCGCAACCTTGTCTCAGCTTGGTACTTGTGCTGGTGAAAGAATGGAAATCGCTGATGTTAAGCTAGAAAAAAAAGCAGGCGGGCAAGAGCAGAGTAGGAGTCACAATCTGGTGAGTCTGCAATTAGAATGAGAAACTTCCACTCCCAGCATCACATTTTTTTGATTTGTCATTTAAAAGAGGGCATTAATTGGAGGGATGGTGCATGTTATTTCTGTACTTTGTCTTCTAGATGCATTTAACTGTATGAAAATGAGAAGGGGCCTGGTTCAGAGTTCACTGTAGCTGCTGGAGCGGCCACATGCAGATTTGTTGGACTGGATCTCTCCAGGGTGGGTTAGGGGTTGAGTTTACACACTCTCTACTGGGTCCCACAAACACACTCTCTCTGCCCACCACCTCAGAGCATGAGTTCAGAATTCAGCAAAAAAGAAGCAGAGAGATAGGGGAAGGTTAACCCAAAGTGTGAAAGACAGAAGTGGAAAAGTTTATTTATTCAAATATGTACTTGTGTAATATGCTACATGCTGTGTTTTTTAATCCTCTGTTAATCACCCAGTCTTTCCTTTCCCCCAACTAGCAATAATTCTCTCCTTCATTTAAGATCCATCTTTTCTGCTAGCTGATGAACATCAGAAGCACACTGAGTTTAGACAGTTTATCTCCCTGACTCAGTCTGTGCAACGTTCCTCTCCTGCTCTCTTCATCGGATCAAAAATAACTGAGTTGCTGGCTTTGTTTTCATGTAAAGGACAGTGGGGGAAATGTAACTATACTCTATTTGAGATACGCTCCAGCTGTTAGCGCAGTGCATGGTAAATTGCGGTTTGTGAGGCTTGTGGTGCACAGCTCTCATTCAATGAATTAATAAAACTACAAGAAGAAGAGGTGCTCTCTGGGCTACAAGGTCCAAGGACTGAACTTGTGAACTCATACTTCATAATGAGTGTGTGTGTGTGTGTGTGCGCATTCTGCGTTTTTATGAGAGATTATAAGCATGCTCGTCTGTATGTTTGTGTGACTAGTACCCAGCAAAATATTCTCATGCAATATGGATGTCACCGAGTGCTCCGAGTGGACTAAGAGGGAATGTGTGGGGATATCACAGTAATGTTATGCAAGGCTGCATTTATTTGTGAAATAGTTTTACAATATGTAATTTAAGGAATACACTGTCATTTTTGTTGTGAATTGTTTCAGAGAAGTTTGGCCAGCGAATGAGAAATGCATGAATTTAAAAATAACCAGCAACATGCACAGAAGCACACAGCCAGCACAGAGATCAGGTCTGACAGATTTCTTTGGCCAAATATACATATTGTATTAATTCATGTTTTGGGGGAAGGATAATTCATACAACAGATTCCCACCCACACAAAAACAGACTCTCATTAGCATGGACACACACATTCAGCTACATACCCACATGTACCGGCTTGCCAGGCCAACATGAACAGTTGTGAAAATTGTGACCTTCAGTTTATTCATATATACTGTTGGAATATGAAAAATGTATTAGCAAAAACGCCACATGTCATATTGGAAATGTAAGGCATTTCAGTGCGTGATGGAAGTAGATATGGCTCCATCATATGAGTGACACATGGAGAGGGAGGTGATATGTGGTATGTGTCTCTTTGCGGGCGTCTTTGTATGTGAACACTTCCCTCTGTGTTGGCACTTTGTTCATGTAGAGTTGCTCACAGTGTGTGGATGTTCTTGCTCTGTTTAATGAGCAGGTCTCAGGATTAACACAGGAAGATAATGAGAAACAGCGTTGCAGGAAGAGACTGAGAGTGCCAAAACAGTTGTTCCGATTTTCTGCACCCTGCTAGTTCCGCAGCACATCAGGCTGACTGATTCCATAACCTGCTCATCGTCCGAAAAGAAAGCTAAGTGGATAGAAAAGTAACCGGCTGGCTTGAGCTGGTCGTTATGACATGCATTTCACTTCCTTATACGTAGACTGATATACCACTAGAAGCAACAGCAGGTATAAACCATCAAAAACTGCTGAAATCAACACATTTATTGTTTCTTTCTTCAGAACACAACTACTATTGTATCAACACACATCCACACCTCCTTTTAAAGGTTAATCTTGCTTACTTGTATGTAAAGTAAGTAGTGTTGCAAAAGGCTGTTAATATTTAAGGTGGGATTTAATGATAATATAGCTGTTATTTGCTAATGCTGTATTTAACATGTCATATGTCACAAGCAGACATCATCCATTAAATTGCCAAATAAATCAATTGCTTTGTGAAATACATACAGTGCGAAATGTGGTGATTTAGCTAGCGAGCAAGTAGACTCATGGGGAAAGGTACCAATTAAAACCGACAATGTGGACTTGAGGTTAAAAATGAACAATGTATTTATAAAAGAAATGTTTTACAATAAAGAATATATTGAAATTGATTAATCAAAAACACTCAATTAGCATTAGCATGTTCAATCAAGCTACACCACAGATGGTAACAGCTAGCTAGCAAAAATAAGGTAAGGTGTTAACAGGTTATAAACTGTCATGTCAATTTTATTTATATTGCACCAAATCAAAACAATTATCTGATGACACTTTTCATATAGAGCACCCAACATTTAGCCATCAGAGAGAGTTATCTTAATCCTAGTTATATAGAGAGAATTATCCTGTTTACTATTATTATTATTATATAAGAAGTATTTACTCCTTGTTATTTGTTCAGATGCTATGGCAACACAGATGTATTGATTTTGTCATGCATAAATTGAAATTGAAAAGTGAGTGAGAGAGAGAGAGAGAGAGACGATGTACTTTTCTTTAGGCCATTATCTGTTGTACAATTTGAAAAAATACACACACACACATATACCTATACATATATATATATATACCTATATATATATATATATATATATATATATATATATAATAGAAATAAGCTGAATGCATTGCAGGTTACAATTCAATACAATGGGCATAACTCAAACCAAAACATGCCATAAGACCAAGCATTGCTTTTTTATGTGTCTTTTTTATGTTTCCCCCCAAACAATAGAACAATAGTCTTTTGTACAACAAAATTGTACTTTGTTTCAGAAGCATCATGTAATCGGTGGAAACTGAAAATTACAAACACAGGCAATGGGTAGAAAATGACTTTATAAACACCTTGAAAGGAAGCAACAGCAACACTTTCATGTTACTAAGTAACAAGGTTGGGTCTTGATCTAGCATCCAGCAGCTTCGCACAGAAAATATGCCCTCAGTCATCTTATGCATAACAGCAAATGACTATACAGCAAATTGATCAACATAGAATCCTCCCTTTCAAACATAATGCAATGGTTAAAGAAATTCATGTTGCTCTCCCAAGTTGTCCGGTAACATGTAGGAAACAGAAACCTTTATTATCCACCGATTCTTAAACATTCTGCAAAAGCTGAGAGAGCTCTTACACCATGACTTAATAGGCCGAATCCAGTAGCAAATGTTTGTACCGAACACCCTCATCTCTTTGTTTTTCCTTGCTCTTAATAGAGCTCTCCCTCAGGTCTTAATGCAATGAGATAGATTCCTTTAGATCACAGTCACATAGTACAGCAGGTGCTTCACAGAACAAATTTTACGCTAATCCCTATATTGCTTAAGGGCTACAAGCCAAGAAGTAAAGATGGCGTTGCACAATTCCACAGCCCGTAAAGGATTCGCGGTAGGCGAGAAAATTAGTTCTTTCTTTTTACTTTACTTTTTTAATTTCTGCTCCTTTCGCTGTCACTCTGTGTGAAGTCTCTGTAACTGAAGTCTTTTTCTTTCTTTTTGCATTTTTTTTTTTGCACTTGTGTGTGTTCAAGCGTTGGTTTAATGGAAGGGGCAGCAAAGTTAGAAAGCCGGGTAAGAGACAAAGTTAAGAAATGAATAAGAAAGTCTAAGACTTTATTGATGGAAACAGTGGGGACGAAACTGGCAAAGAAGGAGGAAGAGAGAGCTTGTGAGTGTGTGTATAGGTCACCAATGTAGTATTCACACAGAATAAGATAATCACCTCCCTCTAATGATGTTCATAGCTCATTGCCGGGGGCAACTGAAGCCCACGGCACTCTGATGTTGACAATCACCACACACGCTCGCACACATCCAGACATAGATCAAGACCCTCACAAGTGTGACAGCCAATTAATGAGAGGGAAGGAATGGAAGAGGAGGGACATGCAGAATTACGACATTTCTCATTGTCAAAACTCTTAGCACCGCTTTGCTCCCATCCGCTAATTAGTGCCAGGATGTCGCTCACTTTCTCTCTCTGCTGGGTGTCCATGTAGGTCTGTTTGACATCAACAGTGCAATTTTAGTCTTTGCAGCTTTTTTTCCCCCTGCTAATTGGTATAAGCTGAATATCCTAGTCAGAAAATAGATGTTTAAATTCAGGCATAGTTTTCAAATGGACTTTGCCACAGTTGTGTTTTACATCAGAGAACATGTATAAGGGCAAGTTTGTTGCATTTATTTTGCATTTATTTTTTCATGCATGAACAAACATGATTATCAGAGAAAAAACGAGGCCTGCCTCCATCTGATGCATGAGAAACATGCACTGGATGTTTTTGTTTCAATGCCTTTATGGTTGCTGGAATAATGTCCGTACAGATTATGTTTGTGTGTACGTATGCGGCGAACATGTACAGCCGTTACCTAGAGACTCCAAAAGCAGCTGTGACAGTGCTGGCCTTTAGGGAAGCTCCATGTGATGTAGGGTTTTACATGCTCAAATGATAAGGTGAATCCTCAATCTGCAAAAGCAATGCATTATTGCACCAATATGACACTATATTCCTTACTTAAAGGTCGCCGGATCATTTGTTTTTACAAAACATGCAAATAAACACAGACACATACATTCACACTGAAAATGATTGTTTAGGTCAAGACTGACTCCCAAAAGAGAAGATACGCAAAAAAAGAGATACGCAAGCAATCAATGTTGGTGTTTGTTATTCTGAAATCAGACACACAAACCTATGCGCATTATGCAGTAATATGCTAATTGCAGCAGAGGCAGCCAGTCTGTGAGAAATGTTACACCCATTGGTTCCGCTGGTGCGCACAATGACAGGTTGCTGACAATTTTAAAATACACAAATTCCACTCTCGCTTGTTTATCATTCTGTCTCTCTGTCTTTCAATTAAAAAAAAATGTATCAAATGCAAATAATGACGATAGCTTAGCAGGTAACGGAAGGATGTTTTGATGCTTTCCTCCCTCCCTTTTTCTCTCTGTCTCTCTCTGCCTCCTCCATAATACTTGTCATTGTAATGGGGCTGTTTGATGTTGCATTTCTTGATGATGTGTCCTTTTCCATGAACAGCATCTGACCACAAGTGCTGTGTGTTTCTTTGAACATCTGAATTTTAAACTCAATTAGCACCTGTGCACACAATAGCTAACTCAGTTTCCACTCACACTGGGTAGTGGCACAAATTAGACTGTGAAACACACACACAAACACACACAATGATGTTGGTCCTAACTTGTCTACCGGTCCTAATATGGAAGGTGCTTTTACTGGTCGAGGTCCCAATAAGGATAGAAAAACAGGAACACACACACACACACACACACACACACACACACACACACACACACTTCCATGCACTTGAGTGGTGAAGCTAATTTGCCCAAGCCGACCTGAGTGAAAGGAATAATGAGGCATTGATGACTTCACTTGAAGAGACTCTCTCCACTGTGACATCATCTGTGACCTTGCCATGACCTCTCCATTTTGCGCTGATTTTCATTTAATTTATTTTTATTTCGAACAAAACTAAAATAAATTAATATATAATATATATTATATATATTATTATATATATATATATATATATATATATATATATATATATATATATATATATATATATATATATATATATATACACATATACATATATACATATATATACACACACACACATATATACATATATATACATACATACACACACACAAATATATATATACATACATATACACATGTACATATATCCATAAAATAAGAAAGTGCGCAGCAACACACCAAAGTTAAATATATATAAATATTTATCCAGTGTTACAAATAAACAAATAAACAGCTGATGCTCTTTCGTGAAAAATAAATCCAAAGCACTGGGCCAATAGGCCAAAATGGGCCAATAGGCTTGTCCATTGAAAAGTGTAAACTAACTCCAAATGACTGTTGAAAAACTGCTAAAATGATCCAGTACGGTTCTATGCTGATTAAAGGTGTCCTTTTATCTGAGTGGTACAAATAAGGGCCAACATTGAGCTTCCACTTGTTCTCATACAACAAGGATCCATTAGTAGAAAAGGAAAAAGGGAAATTGAAGTGTGCTTGCTTATGCTGAAAATTTACACAACACTGTAAGCATATAAACACATGTAAATATCTGAAATCGTCTGCATCTTAGATGTTGAATGGGAGTTGCAGTTTAAATTGAAGCAGTTAAAGTAGAAGCACTGAAAGGATTTGAAGCATCTTTTGAATGTGGGGGTCGAAACAGTTAAAGGTTTGAGCAATGTATGCAGGGGAATTTTCAGTGTTTACATGTAGTAAAAGTAGTTAAACTGTCTAAGTGTGAAAGGTGAAAGCAATGAACCGTCATTTAAAGAGTAAGAAATGAAAGCATTTGAAATGTCAGTTGAATTGTAAACAATGACATTTCAGCTGACGTTAAAGCACCAGGGAAGTGCACTGTGAATAGTTGAAGTGTCAGTTTGTATAAAAGGAGTAACAGTTTGAATGTGAGGCTACATTTACACTACTACGCTTGTCCACACTACTCCAGTGTTTCCAAGCCCCTAAAACAGACACTTTTGGAAGCATAGCTGCCCCCGTTTTGGTTTCAAAACAGGCTTTGTAGCCTGGACAAGCACAAAAGGAGACCTTTGGAAAACAAATGGCACATCTGTCAGACTTATCGGTTAGGTATGCTTACATACTTTTTAGTAGTAAATAAATCCCTGATCTTATTTTATGCCATTGTTGTTCTTTCTCCAAAGTATTTTCTGTATTTTCAATTTATACATCCATGATTTTCAACCGCAGAGTAACATTAGACAATCTGCTTTCTATTTACACCGGCATGCTCATGCCCAGTGTATGCGAATGGTCATGTGATATACGTTGTCAGACGTGTTAATATGGATGGAGATTCGTTCTATTACGGAGCTAAAACTCTTGTGTGGACAGAGATTCTTTTATGTCTCCAAACGTTGCTTAAAAATGAAACCTAGTAGTGTAGTTGTAGCCTGAGTTTAGCTATATGACTTGTCAGTAAATAAGTGAAGTGTCTGTTGATAAGTAGAGGCTTAAAGCAGTTGAAATATGTGTTACAGTTAAAGAGTCACAGATAGTTGAGTTGTGTGCACGACATAAATACGAGAATATGAGTATGGATCGCTAAATCCATTAATTCAAACAAATGGCAAATGGCAGAGAACCACTACAAGCTTCAGATAACTGGAATGCATGAACAAATAACAGCCACCAACAAAGAGCAGTTCACCAACTACACCCAGCATGACAGGAAGCTCTGTGGCAAGAGGTAGGGGCGGAGCCTTGGATCTTGGAACTTATATGCAGCTTCGCTGATGACCTGGGGTCTCATTTATAAAACTGTGCGTAGGATCAATACTATAAGTGTACATACGCCCAAAAGCCCAAAATGGCGTACGCCAAAAAAAGGTCAGATTTATAAAACAAGCAATGTTCCCTTTATAAATCAGAGATTACCCACAAGTGTGCGTACGTGAATCAGTCTCTTATCCCGCCATGTACACACCCATTTTTAACCATAAATAGTCAATGCAAAGCACCTCGTGAATGTTGATCAGTGACACTGGTAGTTGTTACACCGAATCATGATGACTGGCGGAGAAAAAGCAAAACACTTCTCAGCCTTCCAGGAATTGCTGCAAATTGAATTATAATTTAAGCCTGTTCTTGCACAGTGTAGGGAAACCTGGTCTAACTACATGTATTAATAATACATCCAAAACGGCAGGCATTACGGCACTCGGTACCAGACGTATATAATACAATTTAACAGAACTATATATCATATCCAAACAAGCCTTAGTGTTAAAGTTGAAGATTATATATAATATTTATAAAATAAATAAATAAATTAAAAAACACTTAGCTGTCTGCCATTTTCCTCTGGAAACAGCCGGTTGCCTACAGTGACGAGGACCTGTATTTGGACCGGGATGGCACGGTTCCGGCACGTTGCCCTCTCTACTGGACCCAATTCAGTACATAGATCCCAGAGTTAAGCTTTAGGGAATTTAAATCGGCATATTAGCCAGTATTCGTCATGGTCCCTGAAGCCTCTTTTTCTCCTGATTCTTCCATTAGCGTAGTCCTCCTGCAGTGCCATCATGCAGCATTATTACCACCTCACCATCTGCGTCGCCAATTCCTACTTTGTCTCCAAAATGTGCATACGCATGGGTCAGAGTTTGCGTGGAGGACCGCACATTCTCCCGTCAAGTTTGTTTTTTATAAATCACAACCTTTGCGTGGGAAGTGGCGTACGCACATTTTCAGCCCCGTTTTGTGCGTACGCCACGTTTATAAATGAGACCCCTGGGCCCTATTTCAGAAAGCAGGTTTAGTGAAAACTCTGAATTTGTTAACCCTGAGATGAGGGTAACTCTGGGTTTTCTGTTTCAGAAAGAGAGGTAACTTAACCTCAGAGTCAGTTACTATGGTAACTGAGTCTGTGAACCTAACCTGGTCGGGAGCAGGTTTTCTTCAATAAACTTTGAGTTTCTCTCAGTCTCCTCCCTCTGACACAGCGCTCTCTCATTTCCTCATTAATTCATTCAGTCTGTATCAGGCACATTTTAGCGGTTTGTTATCGGCATGAATAAAAAAAAAATGATGTTGGTTTATTAACCATGTTAGGCAGACTATAAAACGTTTTATTTCTCAAAACATGGCATTTCCTTTTGTCGACGATCCCGTTGATGTTATGTAGCCTAGGCTACATAACCTTATCCGTCCTCATATCACTAACTTCACCCATCTATGCTCTATGTTTTTATTGTGGTGGTGAACCTACTGAGTTGATTGAACCAACTCATATGAGCTGTTCTGAAACCGAAAACTCAGAGTTTCCCATCTCAGGGTAAATCAACTCAGAGATCAGGGGTAGACTCAGAGTTTGTTAAACCTTCTACCTGAAATAGGGCCCAGATGGAGAAAAGGTGTGGATGATCCAGGCACTCAGAGGGGTGGCAGATCTAAAACACAAATGGCTCTCTTTCAAAAAGAGGCCAGAGTAACGTAAGGGAACGTAACAACATTGTGTTTTCAATCAAACATTTATTTTTAACCCTTGTGTTGTCTTCCCTTCAACCTTGAAAAAAAAACACTTTTTTTCTGACATTTTTGACGCCTTTTTTTCACAATTTGTTTTTGCTTTTCCATCCATCCATCCATCTTCGTCCGCTTATCCGGTATCGGGTCGTGGGGGTAGCAGCTCCAGCAGGGGACCCCAAACTTCCCTTTCCCGAGCCACATTAACCAGCTCCGACTGGGGGATCCCGAGGCGTTCCCAGGCGAGGTTAGAGATATAATCCCTCCACCTAGTCCTGGGTCTTCCCCGAGGCCTCCTCCCAGCTGGACGTGCCTGGAACACCTCCCTAGGGAGGCGCCCAGGGGGCATCCTTACCAGATGCCCGAACCACCTCAACTGGCTCCTTTCAATGCAAAGGAGCAGCGGCTCTACTCTGAGCTCCTCACGGATGACTGAGCTTCTCACCCTATCTCTAAGGGAGACGCCAGCCACCCTCCTGAGGAAACCCATTTCGGCCGCTTGTACCCTGGATCTTGTTCTTTCGGTCATGACCCAGCCTTCATGACCATAGGTGAGGGTAGGAAGGAAAACTGACCGGTAGATTGAGAGCTTTGCCTTCTGGCTCAGCTCTCTTTTCGTCACAACGGTGCGATAAATTGAATGCAATACCGCACCCGCTGCGCCGATTCTCCGGCCAATCTCCCGCTCCATTGTCCCCTCACACGCGAACAAGACCCCAAGGTACTTGAACTCCTTCACTTGGGGTAAGGACTCATTCCCTACCTGGAGAAGGCACTCCATCGGTTTCCTGCTGAGAACCATGGCCTCCGATTTAGAGGTGCTGATCCTCATCGCAGCCGCTTCACACTCGGCTGCGAACCGATCCAGTGAGTGCTGAAGGTCACAGGCCGATGATGCCATCAGGACCACATCATCTGCAAAAAGCAGCGATGAGATCCCCAGCCCACCGAACTGCAACCCCCCTCCACCCCGACTACGCCTCGATATCCTGTCCATAAATACTACGAACAGAATTGGTGACAAAGCGCAGCCCTGGCGGAGGCCAACTTTCACTTGAAACGAGTCCGACTTACTGCCGAGAACCCGGACACAGCTCTCGCTTTGGTCGTACAGAGATTGGATGGCCCTGATAAGGGACCCCCTCACCCCATACTCCCCCAGCACCTCCCACAGTATCTCCCGGGGTACCCGGTCATACGCCTTCTCCAGATCCACAAAGCACATGTAGACCGGTTGGGCATACTCCCAGGCTCCCTCCAGGATCCTTGCGAGAGTAAAGAGCTGGTCCGTTGTTCCACGACCAGGACGGAATCCGCATTGTTCCTCTTCAACCTGAGGTTCGACTATCGACCGAACCCTCCTTTCCAGCACCTTGGAGTAGACTTTACCGGGGAGGCTGAGAAGTGTGATACCCCTGTAATTGGCACACACCCTCTGGTCCCCCTTTTTGAAAAGGGGAACCACCACCCCAGTCTGCCACTCCTTAGGCACCGTCCCAGACTTCCACGCAATGTTGAAGAGGCGTGTCAACCAAGACAACCCCTCCACACCCAGAGCTTTAAGCATTTCCGGACGGATCTCATCAATCCCTGGAGCTTTGCCACTGTGGAGTTGTTTAACCACCTCAGCAACTTCCACCAGGGAAATTGACAACAATCCCCCATCATCCTCCAGCTCTGCCTCTACCATAGAGGGCGTATTAGTCAGATTTAGGAGTTCCTCAAAGTGCTCCTTCCACCGCCCTATTACCTCCTCAGTTGAGGTCAACAGCGTCCCCAACGTTTTAAATTTTTTTTTCTTACATGGAATCGTTTCAAAAATTACGATTCCATCGGAATCGTTTCTTTATTGGAATCGTTTAGAGGATTTGGTTTCAAATCCAATCATCGCTTCCCAATTTAATATGCGCAAGTTTTGGTTTCCAAAGCGGCCAGGCGCTTGTTGTGTTGCAGCCTTGGAGCGCAGTAAGCAGCGCTCTAGTGGGGCTTTATTTTACGTTGAAAAAGCGGTAAAACTGCAAACCACCATTGACTCAAAATAAAACTTTCCTCTTATTTGTGAAAATAGGCATGTGAACCATTTCAACTCCACCCCTCAAAGAATCGGAAATGGAATCAGAATCGTTAAAATCAAAACGATGCCCAACCCTACTTGGGATGATGCTGTACCACCTGTGTCGTATTAACAATAGTCTGCCACTAATGGACATCCTATTCATCTCCTTGAGACTGCATCTGAACACACACAATTACACATACACACAAACACATTTACACACTCACAATGGGGCAAAACAGCATGCATCATTCATTTCTGTAATCAGTGCACCGTCAGTGTATTTGTCTAATGATCCATAATGCATTAGCAAGCTTGGAATTGGGTTTCGGGTGAAGGGACATGGACAAGAAATTACATTTTGAGATTCACACATGCAAATGCATACATTTCAAATATGTTATAACACCCACACGTACACCAAATCTTCCGCAGGTCTGACTGAGAATAATGAGAAAGATACTGATTGTTTAGATGCTCTGGGGCATCATTTATACTGCTATATTCACCTACAGCAATGGAATGAATTAATCATAACTTCTGTCATTCTCCAAATTGCCCGCTTATGACTAGCGAATAGCGGGAGGTAATATGCGGCCAGGCTGAACTCTGCACATTTGTTTCTAGGTCGTTGTTGTTGAAATGTTGTTGTCTTGTTCTGCTTTGTTGTTCATCATCATCCTATTGTTGTGTCCTAGGAGAGCTGAGCAATTTAGCTGAGAAAAAAAAACAGGAAAGGATAGAGGAAGAAAGAAATGAAAATGCTGGGCACAGGTTGTTGGCTAATAAAGAGGAAGGAAGCAAGGGTTAAAGGTTAAATTATACAAGTAGAAGGTAGTAAGAGGGTAAGAGGAGTGAAAGGAGAAGAAACACTCACTGTATCCAGCTGCTGCCAAGGAATCGCCTAATGACAACCAAGAGATCCTTGAGAGTTGAGGGAGAGAGAGAAAGACATCTGTAGAAATGCTATGAAAATGGTCAGCTGTCAGGTAAGTACTAGAGAGGGAGCTGGGCTCTAAGTGTTTTGCCTTGACCACAGAAATGATGTGTGTGAGGTGGCACCCAATAAAGACTTTGAAGCAAGGCACAGCTGCATCTGTGCACACACACATATACATATGCATTCATTCAAGCACATGGGTACACATTTACAGTGCATGCAGTCCTGCACACAGCTGTAACGATGACACATGGTTCACTTGTATGAAACCCAGTGTAGAAGACTTTTGTCCCTTTCTCTTTTTTTCTGCTTAGGCTTTTAATTTTTCCAGATTCATCATTCAACATTTCCCCTGGTGTCCTTCTCATATTTTCTTTATTATACTTTCCTTTCCTTCCCCATAACCTTCTCTCCGTTTAGCTCCTCTGTTCAGCTCAGCAGTGCTCCCTTTGATATATGCTTGCAGTTCGGTGCCAGCTTAAAAGCACCATATCACCACGAGCTCACTCTAATGTGCAGTGCAGGCATGTCCCAAGCTGGTACATTCATTTGATTTGTGTACAGTCAGAACAGAGTCTAAAACCCATTAGGACAGGAGATGGGGGTGCTTGTTTTGCATCCAGTTGCCTGTGTGTGTGTGTGTGTGTGTGTGTGTGTGTGTGTGTGTGTGTGTGTGTGTGTGTGTGTGTGTGTGTGTGTGTGTGTGTGTGCGTGCGTGCGTGGGTGTGTATCTACTCAAAAGATCTTTATCTAGCTGCTCATGTGGAGAGGATTTGGCAAGGTGACAGTCCTGATGTTGAAACAGGTCATGCGGAGGCCAACCGTGTAAAGCATCTCCTGATGCTGATGTCATTCATTGAATGCAAACCTGGTTTCGTGTAAAAAGATTTTTCAAAGCATAAAAAAAAGTCAAACATTTACAACAGAGTGCAAGAGCAAACAACAGTTACAGTTACATCTTTTTTTTTTCTGAAACTATTAGCGTTTCAGGTACCTTCTCCTAACCAGAAACTGGCATCTCCACTGCAAATCTTCACTGAGATCACCGCTATCTATCACAGAATGAAGTAACATAAGTATGACGACTGCAAAGAAAAGTCTCATTTACTAATTAAACAAGGTGGACATTGACGGATAATAAAACTAATTTTTTAAAGAGTTACTGTTAATAATAAAAGTCAAGACATATTATCTGATCACATACATCAAGCCCAGGATGAAGTGCAGCAGTTAAAAATGGCAATGGGCCAAATATTTTTATATCATATAATATTTCCCTCCTGCAGGTGGCAATATATTGCTGTTTTGACAAGATGCGAACAAATCCCTACCCAACCGGTTTAATGTGTCTCTGCGTCATGGCCATAATGTGAAATAGGAATATTTGGTGCAGATTGCCAGGTCAGTGAGGTCTCCACCTTGATCGGGTGGTAGATTTAATGATTTTCATTGATTCAACCATGGAATAGCCCATGAAAAGCTAAATAACAACAACAAAAGACTACTGTTGGAAAATAAAATGATCCATTTATTTTGCAGCACTGGTGATGCCAGTATTAAACCGGAGTGTCCTCTCACAATTTAGAAAATCAATCGCTCGGAACGTCTATTAGATGCAAAATAATAGAAGTTGTGAACGATTCTAACCACTGAGAGATGACTGCTGAAATCAACAAAATGAATGCCAACAGTGTCAGGGTCATTAAGTAAAAAAAAAAGGTGGTCAGATTATTTTGTCTGTCTGCAGCTCTCTCTCGCTCTCTCTGTCGTTTCTATTCTGTGGATTGCTAAAATGCCTATGCAAATAGCTTAAATGGCTCAATGGTGTTTTTTGCCCCCAACTACTCCTTCCAGGCAGTGCTGCGACCGCTGCCTTCAAGGCACCCAACCTTAACCCTAACCCCAACCATAACCAGTTCCTAATCCTAGTGCCTTCCTGCCTGGAAGGAGCCGTTGGGGGCAAAAAACACAGATAAACGCCTAAATGTATCTGTTTCCGACATGCCAAACCAAATAACTTGAAATATGTTATGGGGGAAAACTTCAAAGAAGGTATTTCATAACTGTCGTCTCTATGACACTTCTCGGACAATATTTTTGTTGTTTTTGTAGTTTATTCTATAGGGTAGGCCTACATAAAACTTAAACTGGGCGGGCAGAAAATCCCGCCCCTGCGTGACACAATACCAACAAATTCTCCAAACCATACGATTATATAGGTTGTTTATTCCTACCTCTAATACTACCCGTTGGAGCATTTTATATATTACTGCCCCTAGCGGTGGCAGGAAATACGACCCACAGGAGCATTTTCCACCATTACGTTTTCACTGGTCTCACGATTCAATTCCATTATGATTATCCTGTCAAAGATTTAAATTGATTCGATATCACGATGCATCACGCTGCGTCACCTCCTCAATATTATACTGTATATTGCTACACATGGTTTTCATCATCATTCAACTAATTCAAGCAGTCATATATGAAATCCCCTTTTTATTGTATCTGCTCTTGAAAGACACTTCCTGAATGTAGCGGAAAATGTAAGTAACATCAGTAGGCAATAATTCATTATGGTCTGTCACTGCATCGATGCAATGATTAATTTCAACGCCCCTATTAAGTTTACACTACACTTTACACCCTTCTATGTCAATATCCACCTCTCACTGTCTTTTTTTGTTGAGTTTACATTCCGCAAAGCAGGGTTATAAAATTGCATGGTACGACCAACACACCTCATACATTTCTAAATTTGGACTTCCAGTTCTCTCAAAGGTCAGCATTGCCAAAATGGTTTGCAATTCAGACAAGGGCACACATTTATGTGTCAAACTTATGCACAGATTTACCGCTATGAGAGAATGCTAGCATGATACTAATTGCAGAATTTCCATTAAAATGCATTGAATTTGGTGTTAATTAGCACCTTACTGAATTCTTTATGGGGGAAAAAGCAGCATAAAAATACATCTGTTTGTTTTAGCTAGCAAAGTTCACAATTCCCGCTTCATTCTGTTAACCTTTCCTCTTAAATGTCTCTTTTATTGCTTTTCGTCATCCATCTGCTACATCTGGATCAGTTCTAATAGATCACTAAGCATTCCTCCTGTTCTTGCTTTCTTCTCTCCTTATCTTGTTTTTTCTTTCTTCTCTCTCTGAGAAAGCCTGACCCATACAGTCTCTAAAGCTCTGTCATCTCATGTGCAGCTTAATAGAGCTCCTTTTAGCAGGCAGGGTGCATCAGGCATTTACAGTATACATGATCTCCTCAAATGTTCTTAGCATGATCCTTACAGCATGTATGTGTATGATAGGCATGATACTTAACTGTATGCCGTACTCAAAAACATGCATTGGTAGGATCAGGGTGTTATTACACAACTTCATGGTATGGAATGAAGGAAATTAGATCAGTACATACTAGCTATATTCAAGGAATGCACGCAACTCTTATTAAACTTTAACTTCCCTCTGTTAAGCTGATGGAAATCCCCTATAGGGTGTTTGCAGAGCTGAAGTCAGTGTTTTGTTAATAGGATCTAATTGGAAATGGCTGGTGTTAAGGAAGTTGCTTGAGTTGTCTGAACCTAATCCTGTGAAAATCCCTAAGAAGTTATTAAGAATCTCTGTGCTATGTCCTAAATGCAGGGCAGTGGTTTGCAAACGGAACTAAGCCTTCGAACCCATTGGGTTAAGCAGATGGCCCAAATTTGAGAATACAGTAACGCAATGCTCTTTACAAAGGCTTTTTAATGAAAAAAAACACTTCAGTATTTTGTTGAGGTGTATGTTCAGTTCATCTGAGCGTCAGTCAGTTGTCAAATACAGCTGTGACTTCAGCTGCTGTATTTGTATACTTAAACTTATGTTTGCAAGTATTTCACTCATTTAGGCTGGATATCCATTACCTTGGGCTTTCTTTGTGTTGGCATTTTAAACTCCGGTCGATTTATGAGGACTATGGTTAACCTTTTCTCCGATCTCTGCAGGGTAAATCCAGACAGATAGCTAGACTATCTGTCCAATCTGAGTTTTCTGTTCCACGACTAAAACAAATTTTGAATGTACACATTCCACCAAAACAAGTTCCTTCCCGAGGCTATTTTGCAGAGGCGCTGTTGCTCCGTACGGCGCTTAGCGCCGCCCAAGATGATTGCGATTGGTTCAAAGAAATGCCAATAAACCAGAGCACGTTTTTCTTCCATCCCGGAATGCTGTGTGGACTAGCCAGGCAGTGAAGGAAGCAAGACTAGCCGAACCTGAACCATGGACTGTAAACTGGACAGTCACAGTTTTTTAATCATACTAATCCTTAAAGCCTTTTCCCTTATATAATTGCAAGTGTATACAATTTGAAAAACTATACGAACAAGTATGTAAGCTAAGCAGAATAACAGGTTAGGTTGAAATTAATAACATCTGATCTTACATTCTTCCTTACCATAGGCCTACTTAGAATACTAGGACTAAAGGGCCGTCCACACCAAGAACGATAACTATAACCACAACTATAACTATAACGATGTGAGCATCCACACGATAAAGTTCTACAAACAGCAACGTCAAGCATGCACTGCATGCTCCAGCTGATAATAATACATACAGCAGACGTTGCAACGTAGGATTACAGGAATGTGTGCAGTAATATCCTATATATTTGTGAATTCGGGTACATTTTATGAACCTGACCGGCGGTCCCTAGGGTGCCGACACCGCTGCCTTCTCCAGGAAACAGTGGGAGCACAGAGCTCCAGAGAGCAGGGGATGAGAGCGGGCTGTTGGGTGTCAGATCTGTGGAGAGGAGCACCGGAACAAAAACACAGACAGTATGATAATCACATCTACAACACAAGATTCACTCTCAGTGAAATACTTTCAAAGTAGGGTTAGTAGGAAAGCTGGCTTAAGCTAGCCAGCGACAGTATAAATTTCAGCAAAATCAATAGATGCTAAACCTACATTGGCCTGAAATGGAAGACCCATTGTTTAAAAAAAATACCACAAATTTGAATGGTACATCTGCCATTATGATTCACTGTAAACTGCATGTGTTCCCAAAGCTTAGCAGGCATAGGGCTTAGCAAACTGTAAATTCACTCAATAATCCATCAATTTACAAAATACTGCCAAGTTCAAACAAAAGCTGTTTATTAAAAATACCTGTGTGTGTGTGTGTGTGTGTCTTTTACTTTTATCATTGATAGAAGCCAGTTCAATAGAGCTATTAAAGTTAAGCAGGGCCGCTGTAGATTGCTGTGCGTCAACTGCTCTCTCTGTGGTCTCTCACTGTTTCCTGTTTGCAGTGGTCAGGCCAAACACGTCCTCTCCTAGCCTGGTATGAACTGGCCTTACTGCTCAGCCCTGTGGGGACTCCTTGGCACATGTCTGGCCCTAGTTAATGCCCCTATTGCAGTATCTTGTTAAAGGGGAGATGGAGAGCAAGTGAGAGGAGAGAGAGAGTCGGTAGAAAAAGGGACTATCAAATATTGATTGTATTTGCATAAATAGCCGCAGTTGTTAAAAGCCTTGCATGATCCCACTAGCTAGCTTTGTACTCTCCGGGCTTTATGTAGGGAGAAAAAAATAAAGAGAGGCTGAATGAAGACCAAAAGTGGTGATTAGAGTCAACAGAATGCATGGATCTCCCGCAATGCGACATAGCGTAGGACTCTCAATCAAGCCATCCCAAAAGGCTACGCCACTACTTGTTCACTTTGTAATTTGCACCAATTATTGCCCCATTAGTGAGTCCCCTGTAGTAAAGCAGACAGAAGATAATTATGCTCTTCTGTTGAGTTGGTCATCAACACAATAGGTTGAACAAAACACCTGGGGAGGTGAAACAGTCACTTTTCGTACTCTGGACATCAGTGGTGGCACTTAATGAATGTGGCCTTTGAAATAGAGGGGGCAACATAGTGTAGTGCATAGAGAGAAAAAGGAAAAAATAATTTCTCCTTGCTCCTCTTCATCCAAGCTGCTCTTCAGTTTACATCCCATCAAGCTCTGCAGTCTTGGCTCCTGGATCCTGTGTGAGCAGGTAGTGGCTTGACTATATATGGTACTAAACGTCGGTGTGGAAATACAGCAAAAAGTGCAACACAGCATGTGTTCATTTGAGAAAGTGTCTATGAGGATATTGAGGATTTACTGTTAACTAAGATGTAGCCCTCTCTGCATTTTTAGAGGTTATGCAGAGGAGAACTTTGAGTCCCACAGTTGCCAAAGAACAGTGTTCAAAAACATTTGCTTTTCCAGCTATGTTGAAAGAAAAGAGAGAGAAAGGATAAACTCACAAAAAGCTAAGCAAAATAACAAGATTTCTGAGCATACTGGTAAACAAAAAGTCTGGTAAATATATAAGAATCCTCAGTTGACTTTATTTTCAGAAAAGAGTGTATAACTATAAAGCTTTATGTAACTGAAAGTATGATATGAAATGTTAGGATACTGTATGACAACTATGATGGGTCTACAGGTATGAAAACAAACAGAATGCAGATTTTTTCACCACGTCCTTTGCTCTGTCCAATTTTAATTTGATGTTTGTGGTACTTGTATTCATTACATCCAAGTACCAAAAATGACTATAAATAATGCAATTATTACGCCACTGTATTATACACACAGACTTAGGCTACTGTCACAGACACTAACAATTTCCAGTCTGGTATTGATTTTGAAAACAAGTGAATGAATTTGCATCGACAATGTCTGGCAATATTTTCTTTTGCTGTGATGAGCTTGAAGTTACTTATTTGCACTGATGTTGTTTTGAATTAGGCAGTATGTGGGCAGTAGCTGGAAACAACTGCGTCCTGCTACGTCTACCCATGCTCTGCCGTGCCACGCCACATCCTGTAACGCCCTTCAGTGCCCTGCTATGACATGAACTACTACGACTACCATTTGTAGTCACTGTTACATTATCTTTGTGACTATTATTGCCACTGTTCATCACATCTCCAACCGGCATCATCAGACACCGCCTACCAAGAGCCTGGGTCTGCCGAGGTTTCTTCCTAAAAGGGAGTTTTTCCCTTGCACACTGTCGCGTTAGCCACTGCTAATGCTTTCTCTTGGGGGAATTACTGGAATTTTTGGGGCTTTGTAAATTATAGAGTGTGGTCTAAACCTACTCTATCTGTAAAGTGTCTCAAGATAACTCTTATGATTTGATACTATAAATAAAATTTAATTGAAAAACAAAAATTGAAACGGGTGGGCAGATGAAGCCGTGAGCGGCTGAGTTTTTCTGAACTCACACCCGTTGTGATTGTCATCATTAATGTAGAGGCTGTAGTGTGGGTATTTACCTTCATATGTCTCAGCGTGTATGCCTGTACAGTATGTGCACCCTACATATGCCTCTCCATATGTGTGTTTTTGCATGAGTTTGATTGCATATTTTGTGTATCAGAGAGCTAGCAGAGCTGATCAGTGTCCATGCTGAGGGCTTTGTCACAGCTGACCTATATTAGATGAAAGCAGCTGGATCAGTGGCCTGCAGGGACAGCAAAAGAGTTGTGTTCTAATTATCTCTGCAGCTAGCTAGCGACACATCACACCCGCGCGCACTTGCACACGTACACACACACACACACACACACACACACACACACACACACACACACTTTTCGGCAAATCAATGGGAGCTCATGAGAGCGTCTGCCATGCTTCGCTTGACGAATGGCAGCAGCAGATCCTCCGTGTAGGATTGGCCAAGCTACAGCGCCTCATGTCACACAATGCATATTAAAATCCCTCTGTAATCATGAACTATGCACTGCGGTCTCTGAATGCGACTATGTGTGACAGAACTCTACTTTGCTTAGCAAAATATAATTATCCTAAAACGCCACTAAAATGAAATCAGGCTCCTTTTGTGACATTTTAGGAATGTATCATCTTGATTCCTTATATGGATTCACACTGTAGTCTGTGTACTATAGCCGCTGTTGCCAAGGAGCCTCAACCTAACACACGCTGAGGGTGAGCGTTAGCTATAATGAGGCACAAAATCACGACAGAAAGAAAACAGCCCAGGGAGCTAATGCTAACAGACAATAGTAATCACTGGACTAATGCTAATTGCTAATGGGAAGGGTAATAAAGTGTGTGGAACCCCATGGAATCCTCCAATGCGACCGCAGTTAGCTTAGTAGCATTTAGCATTCAGCTCACTTAAACACATCAAGGCACAATGCTTTGTTTTTTCTTTTGTCCCATTATCCCCATTATTGGTATGAACACATTTGCCTACACACATGTTCATAACACTTAGTGTTATTTCTGTGTAAGCCCCAGTGAGAATTGATTTCACACATTCTGCTACCTTTAGGAAGTAATTGGACGCAGCACACACTCAATTAAGCGGTTTGCCTCTTAGTCATCCCCTCCTCTTTGGGTCTCTTTCTTCTGCCTCTATTTTTTTCCCATTCCTCACTCCCAACCCTTTATTTCCAACACTTATGTTGCTCTCCTCTCCTGACAGACCCCATTGTCCTTGTATTTGTGGGTCCAGGGCCTCTAGCGCACCAGGAAGGGAATTTGTTAGTATCTGTAGCCTTAGCTAGACAGTCAGGGGAGCTTCTGGTTTCGGGACCAAGAGGCACATCGGCACATTTTCCACCACGTTGCATCTATTTTACAGGTCGGAGCTTATGAGGAGGAGTGCTTTTCCCATGACAGAGGGAGGGACATATTGTAGAGAAACAAATGAAAGAGAAACAAAGCTTAACGCTTCCTGCAAGGTACGATAGTGTTTGCACAGATCAGCTCATTTAATTTTTTGCAGTTTGAGCTTAACTGATGTTTCTCTTGTTTTCTTTGTGTCTTCCTCTCTGCAGAGTGACCAAGACCGAGTTATTTAGCCGTCCGTTTCTACCTGAAGACATGGAGCACCATTTCCTGATGAGACTGTGGTAAGTAAAGCATGTGATAGTCTCACATTGCCAGACCTTCCTCCACAGCGCTAAGCCGGACACAGTGACGGTGTCTCAGCAAAATAGCTTCAGGAAGGAACTTGTTTTGGTGGAACGTGTGTACATTCAAAAGTTGTTTTAGTCGTGCAACAGAAAACTCAGATTGGACAGATAGTCTAGCTAGCTGTCTAGATTTACCCTGCATAGATCTGAGGAGCAGTTATAGTCCTCATTAATCAACCGGAGTTTAAAATTCCAACACAAAGAAAGCGGAAGGTAACGGACATCCAGCCTAAAAAGAGGGAGATCTGTGGAATTTCCGGCAGCAACATTCCCGGAATGTCATCAATATAGATTATGCATGTGAGTGCGCACACACACACACACACACACACACACACACACACACACACATATATCTTGCAGCTACATGTCACCTGTACCCTCACATATTAATCCCACTTCTGTCTTTTGCGTCCTTGAAATCCACCCCCTGGAAGAGTACATAAGGGTTCCCAGTGGAACCTCTCAAGGATTAAGCCACGACAGTGAAACTGCTCTTAGCAAGTGTGGATCAGAAGCGCGTCACTCACTCTCTCGGCCTGTAGTGTCTTGTGTTTGATCTCACATGTGAAGCAGTATTGATTGAGTTACTCTCTATAGATGATTTGCTTTTGAAGCTGCAGTCCACATTTATGGCCAAACACTAAATCCAACCCAAATTTGAGTAGTACCTACAGTGCGTGTGTAGGGAATGCAGCAGAAGTCACAGAATGCACTGAAGGTTACGTAGGAATGCTAAGAGACTAAGTTGGCCTTACATTTTGGAAAATGACTGATGGAGAGAGTGATACAGAAAGAGAGAAGAGAAAGATGTCAGACGAGTGCTGGCTGGAACAGTATATAGTAAAGTAAAAAATAGCAGGGAGGGCCGACCGATTGTGCTGGCCCGAGGTTGTACTACTATTCTTAGCCTCAGTCTCCTCCTTTCCTCACTCTCTCTCCTTTCTCCTGAGTTTTCTGTTATCGCTGTGACGCCAGCACTCTCCAGTCCATCTGGTGTCTGGAAGCACTATGGATCTATCTACTATCCCTCTCTATCTGGCTAAAACCACGTTCTCCCTCCTATCCATTTGTCATTTTGTTTATTTATCACATCCCCCCCATCACCACCTCGGCAAATACAGTCATGCATCCCTCTTTTTTGACCAGAGTCAGAATAACCAGACAATACGGAGCTCTGAAGCTTCAACTTATTTATAGCTAGAGAGAGAGAGCTACTTAGAGACAAAGTGCAGTGTGTGTGTGTGTGTGTGTGTGTGTGTGTGTGTGTGTGTGTGTGTGTGTGTGTGTGTGTGTGTGTGTGTGTTCATTTTCTCTGATGTGATGGTGTTAAAAGGCAGAATGGGTTGTGATGTTCTATAAAAGTGAAATCACATGCTCATCAGAACGTAGCGCAAGCACCGGAAAACCTCTGTATTCAACCCCAACATGGCTTTGCACTGTTGCTATGGTGATATGCCATGCCTGTCATTGCTGTCAGGGTGAGTGCAGGTCGATTCACATCTCAAGGGTGTGTGTGGTATGTAAGCATCACACATTATTAGGTGATAAGAAAATATTGGACCAGGTGGAGGTAACGAGTGAAGACGTTCGCTCTGCTGTATCCATCAGTTTCTATATGGCGACATTTTAGTGTGAATCCTACTAATACCATCGCCCCTTACCGTAGATGCACGCCCTCATTAGGTTTAATCAGTGAAGTATAAGTATTGTTGCTACGGTTACTTGCAAATTAATAGCCTTGTGAGGTACAAAAAGAGAAATCTAAAGGGTGGTGAGATGATAAATGAAAAGTTGTCAACATCTGTTGACAACTTTGTTATCGACAAAGTTGTTGTTATCGACTTTTCTCTAATCTTTGCTTTTGTAAAATACTGGATAATTTAAAATGAAAGTCAGAAGTTAAAAGGGAAATTGCTCTTTGTTGGAACCGCTAATGACTAACATACATCTGAAATGTGACAAGATGCCCCAACTAGATGACTGCTTTTTTTTTAAGGCCTCACAATCCAGAAAGGTTGAAAACTGCTGGTTTAATCGTTAACAATGCATTGTAATTTATAATCTTAGCATATTTCTTAGTAAAATCTTAACCTGAAAAGTAACAATTACTACAGCTGTCAAATAAATGTTGAAATGTTGTGGAGTAGAAGTACAAAGTAGTAGAAACCCCTCAAGTATAATAGTTTGAGGTGTCCCAGTATGTGGTTTTAGAACCCCTACACACCCACACAGACGGATTGACATCTCTCTATCTGTCCTGTGAGTTTTACTGCACCCTAGAGTGGCTGAGAACACCTTTAGCATTTTTATCACGTTACAGTCAACCGTCCATCCAAAAAAATAAATAAATTAAAAGAAATGTCTGGCAAGCCATACTGGAAAATGATGAGATGTCAATGTTCCAATATAGGTAACACATTAAATAGGCCTTTCATTTTCCCTGCAGACATTTTTTACATGTCACATAAGGAAAAGCACAGGTGTACATAATAAATTAATGATGGCTGAACTGCATTGAGCTGCTTCAGTTTGAGGGTCCTGGTATTGTGCATGCTTGATCGCTGTCATGACTTACTGGTACACTTGGATAGAACGTAACTATCATTACTGTTATTAGTAACATCTGTGACCTATGATGCCGTCTAATCAGCTAGGTGAACACACCTGTGTTTTATATATATATATATATATATATATATATATATATATATATATATATAAATAAATTAAAAAAACAACAAGGGTTACACGCTAAATCTTGTTGCTATCTGGTAGGGGTGTGCAAAAATATAATATAATAATAATATATGTATATTAATATATATGCAGGCTGGTGACCAGCATGAGGAGGAGGTGCCAGGCTGTTGTGGCTGTGTATGGTTCCTCCATACGCTACTGAGGCTCCTTTTTGTGAAATGAATAAATTGTTAAATTGCCAATATGTCTTGTTTCCTCAAACTTCAATCATCCAATCCACCAAACGAGCCAATGGCAGAATAAGCTGTTTGGCATTGGCAGAGAAGATTTGGCAATTTTTTCATGGGCGCAAACCACATACTCGCTGCTGCTCATCCCACAAATGCATGTTCCTTACAAAAAGGGGGCTCCATTTGAAAGTGAACTAAACAGGCTTTCCAATGGTATAAGATTCATTGCCAAAATGCATTGTTACCACAGAGAAATAATCTACCAAACACAAATTTCATTACTTTTTGTGCTAAGTTTATATATATATATATATATATATATATATATATATATATATATATATATATGTGTGTGTGTGTGTGTGTGTTATTGTATGTCTACTGCAATCACATGGGAAAAGTAACTACATTTACATACTGTGAATCGTTTTTTTTAAATCGAGAATCATTTTTAAATCAAAAATCAATTTTGAATCGAATCTTGAGCCTGAAAATTGATATCGAATCGTGACATTTTCTGAATCATGCACCCCTACTATCTGGGATAAAATTAAACCAACACACAGGAGTTTGAATGTGTGCCTATGATTAATACAATTTATTTTTTGAAATAACCTGAATAAATAAGTGAAGATACACAGATACTGCAAAATGCAGATGATTCCGTAAACGTTGCATATGTTGTATAGTGTTGTGTATATAGTATTGTTATTGATAAATGTCACCCCCTGCAACTGAGATTCATTACAGTTTGTTCCGTCTTTGATTTAACCATGAACTCATCAAAAGGCTTCAGATTGATGTCATGTGAGCAGTGTTTTGCAGCGATGAGTCACCTCCCTCCATTTTTTTCCCCCTTCATTCAAGATCCACTTCTGAATGAGTGCCTGTGTGTGGGTGTGTTTACATTGTCGCATGCATGTGTCTATGTCTACTTGCTCGCTCGCTTACATGTGCTTATGGATTTGTGGCTCTGTGCCTAATCTCTTTGTTGTAAGCATATGGTTTCTGAGAGAGTAAAACTTCAAACAGCACCTTTACGTAGCACTGAAGGACATCATCTCATTAGGAATCACGTCAGGATGTGTTTAGTTTGGTTTGTGTAGCTGTGAAGAGGCAGACTGAAGAGAGCCTGCAGAAGAACAGGTTATCAATTGTGTTTCTGATTATCTGTAGTGCAGCTTATCAGCAGCAGATAAGAGAATTAGCCTGATAATCGTTTTTCTCTGTAGCAGTCCTGCATGCCAACCCCTTTCTCAACAACTTATTACAGGAATGTTATTTGATGTAATTTCTTATTTGTATAGTTGACGCAGCAGTAGAAAATAAACTTACTTTTGTTATCATTCCTACTTCAAAAAAGTGATTTACTCTCCTGCTTCTTCTTCTTCTCCGAGCTGCACAAACAGAAGGCAATCTGTCACTTTCAAAAGCTGTAGCTCCCACTTTGCATTACTGACAGGAAAATGGACACAATAAAAGAGAGATAACAACAAAGCATGTAATACATGTGTTCACCATTTTGTGCCACGGGGCTCCTGTAGGTCTTTTAAAAAATGTATTGGGTTTTTGTCAATTTCAGAGAAAACGTAACAACTTGAACTCAACGGGTGACTAAATATACAGTATCTTTTTTTCATAGATGAAACTCACTCACAGTACTGCCCCTCTCCTATCCGTGGACATGTTGCTGTGGTGTTTGTACACGCAGAATACAGCATAATGCATTGTTATCAACTGGTATTGCTAGCAATGGCTGACCTGGCTAGAGTCCCCACCCTGTTAAATATAACGGTTTTCCGACATTTTACTGGAACGCTTTACTGGAATGGCCAATTAAATGTGCAGAATTAGTGCTGGCAGTCGGAGAGGTCTGCGTAAAGCCAGCTAATGACATGAACACAGGGCCTCACTGCAGGAAATGTCAACAAAAAGTCATTCAGTGTCAAGAACTATTGGCCATGAACTTTGGTAGATAACCCAGATGATACAGCTTTCCGTTATCCTTATCCTTACCACTTATCATGGTCCCCAGAGGATGTATCCTAATGACTTTGGTGATGCCCTGACTTTTCATCTCGTGCCACCATGACATGCATATTTGTGGGTTTCAGTGAATTGTTTTATTAACTATAAACGATTGGATTGATTGCCATGGCGACCCTGAGGTTTTGTTTGTGCCGGAGGCCTCTGCATTTTACCTTGCAGCTTGAATCTCGCAATATCACAAGATTGCATGAAAATCCATCTTGTCAGGCTTTAAGTAATGCGTTTGTGTCCGAGCCAACGTGGTTCGGACTAGGGGTGGGGGGGGGTAAATTGATACAGCATAGTATCGCGATATTTTCCTAGGCAATACTGTATCGATACACAGACGCCAAGTAGCGATCTATTAAGTGAGATGACCAAACAGAGAAATTTTTCTTTTTAAATAAAACAGATGTTGACAATGTTTCCTTTTGGGGACATCATTTGAAAGTGGGAAAAATTTGAAGTTGGAAAAAAGGTAATAAATCGCAATATATAGCAGAATATTGCAATATAAAACCGCAATAATATCATACCGTGACATGATATGGTATGGTGATTCCCATCCCTGCTTCGGACCAATCAGCGTCCTGTGAGGAGCTACTGGAAGCTACGAGCATGGTTTAGGTGTGTGTGACGACACAGAGAGGGACTGTTCATTCGAAACAACAAAGGTGTCTCCTAAAGAGGTTGACGTAGATACTGCAATAGCATCAGAAACATCGGAACTGGACAGTCTTCATTAAAAGAAGAGTAACCGGTAATTTCCACTGGATGCGGAACATCTGCGGACCGGCTCTGCTGCGGAACGGCTGCGTGCTCCGCCGTCCGTCAATACCCACTAGGTCCGGAATTGTTGCGGCACGGCTGCGGCCATGACTGACAGCTCTAGTCACGAGGACCCACGAGATCTCGCAAATTCACGTAGAATAGAACCACACAACCAACAACAGTTTGTTTCCATCCAGAGGAGTAGAGGGGAAACAACTCTGTGCTGTGTTTTCAAGGTGTAGTGCAGGAAAATATGAGCCGCCGTGAGCACGGTGTATTTTATTTTGAAAATTAACTAGATTTTTATTTTGTTTTTGTGCTCGACTTCCTGTCCCGCACTATCTGCCGTGTGCTGAATTGCTGCAGAGCTCTCCGGCGTCCGGCAAAAATAGAAGCTCTGCGTATCTGCTCCAGAGGGCTGCGGACCGCCGGAGTAGGGACACCGACGTTCCGCAGTCAGTGGAAATACACACATTGACTTTAATTGAAACTTAATGACTCCGTCGACGTTCCAGAGATGTTCCGCAGATGTTCCGCATCCAGTGGAAATTGCCAGTAAAGAACGCGTTAAAAGCTTTTCTTCTTTCATGTGGCTTTGGCAAGAGTTTGATAGACAGACGGTTTCATCCAATCACTTGCCAAGTATTTTGTGAAAGTGCGTGCCCATTTTCAAACAGTTTTCAAAGACAGCTCAGATGGTAACAAGATAGCTGACATTGTTGTTATGTCATGAGATCATATTTGACTTTAAAATGTAAAACTACTTTTCATCTTTAAATAAATCTGTAGACCAGATAAATTGTCTAACTATTTTTGCAGCAATGCTTAAAGGAACACGCCACCGTTTGTTGAAATAGGGTTATTCACCGTCTCCTCTATATTTATATAGGTGGGCAAATGCATTTTTGTCTCAGTGCATGCATTGCATTGTCTAGCTGCCGCTAGCTTAGCTTAGCGTAGTGAATGGAATCCTTTGTTGCCGGTTAGCATGTCATGAGTAAAAGTGAGCCAACAAACAAAAAAAACTAATTACTTCTTGTGGTCTGCGTATTCACAACAAGTACAAATAGCAATGCAGATTAAGACTAGACGACTTCCTAGGCAGATTAAGACTTTGGACTATATTGGGGCGAAGCACATGCAAAGCACATGTGAAGCACTGCTACTTGGGCTCAGAGATATCACGCAGCAACTCTATGTGAGTACAGGTCTAATATGGGTCGATCTATCCCGTAAAATAACCATGTGCCATGGTTACAATAATCACTTACTCTGTGGACAGCTGTTTATTGGGTCCATTCGAGGAAAAAAAGTCGAGGACTGCACGACAGATCAACGCCGAGAAATCCTTGATAGCTGTGACAAAACTGCGGGCACGCTCATCTTGATCTGACACGTTGAGCCTGGTCTTGTCCCACTCGCCACAGCACAGACACTATTTCAGTCGGCATAGGTTGGTATATTCCCCCACACTCACACCACCAGTTCGTGTCGGCTCTCATCCTCACGTTCTCAGGCTGTTGAGCGATCGCAACCTCCTCCTCCTGTCGTTCTATTTCCAAAGCACGCAGCTCCTCTTCTGAAAACTCTGGTTCGTAGAGGTATGCTTCTGGATCTTGATTGTCTGAGAAGTCATCCTCTTCGTCTCTCACAAAATCCACCATGTTCATCGCTATTCACTGTCTATTGTAGGAAAAATAGCCAGCTAATATTCACGCCGGCATGTTGACGGAAGTTGGGGGTTTTCAGGTTCTGCGTGATATCTCTGTGTCCAAGTAGCAGTGCTTCGGCTGTGCTTCGCCCCAATATAGGGCCACAATATAGTCCCAAGTAAATATCTGCCTAGGAAATCGCCTAGTCTTAATCTGCATTGCTATTTGTACTCGTTGTGAATATGCAGGCCACAAGAAGTAATTAGGTTTTGTTTTTGTTGTTGTTGGGTCACTTTACTCACAACATGCTAACCGGCAACATAGGATTCCATTCACTACGCTAAGCTAAGCTAGTGGCAGTGCTGCCGGACTAAGACAATGCATGCACTGAGACAAAAATGAGTTTGCCCATCTATATAACTATAGAGGAGACGGTGAATAACCCTATTTCAACAAATGGTGGCGTGTTCCTTTAAAGGTGCATTAGGTAAACTGAGGTAAGATGTTGGTCCTGATTTGTTATCTTGGTCAGGCCCTGCCTTGCTGATAAGTGAACTGACACTGATCTTCATCACAGAGATTCAAGTCTTTACCAAGCCCCAATATTCCAAAAATGAATTCACGTCTCAGTGCCAAGTGTTGTACAAGTGCATACCGCCTTTATTCAAATTTAATCAGGAAAAATGTGTCTCATTGGATTGTTATGAGATATAGAATTACAATAAAATAGTGTACTTGTATAGTATTGTTTGATTTAGACAAAACAGACAAAAAGTACTTAAAAACCTTCCCTGCATAGCAAATTTGCGTTGCTCCTCCTGTGTGAATGCTTAATATGTAAAAGACACTCAATAACGACTCTGCCAATTACATGCACATCAGAGGATGATATGTATTGCAACAGATTAGCAGTAATCCTGCCCAGATGTAATTTTTTATTGTGTTTGCTCATAATCAACTAACAATGCTGCTCTTATGCTTTGAGTGATCCTGGTTTCATGGTGAGTTTGTGTTTACATTGATTTGATGAGGGGGAGTTGTTTGGCTCCTTAGGCTCTCATAGGATTTTAAAACAATATAGACTAATGAATGTGTGAATATTGTAATGAATGCATGCAGTATCTCTCTCTGCTTACTAAGAGCAGCAAGCTATCTTGTCCTTTTCCCTCTCCTCTATTCCTCACACATTCTCTCATTGATCATGCGGACGAATGACAAGAATGCAGCATCAAGATTTTTGAGGGAAAGGTGAAAAGTTTCCGGCGTTTTTTTCCCCTCTTGTCTTTCTACTTCATCGCTGCTGCGACAACTCTCCGGTCTTCTCTTTCTCTGCCACCTTCTCTCCATATCGCACACTCTAATAAACACAATCACACGCGCAAAAAAAAAAAGAGCCTGCTAAAAGAAATTTGTCATTATCACCCTCTCAGTTGGAATCTTTCTCGCTGCATTTCATTTTCAGTTGTGACTGAGTTGTCGGTGCAGGTAATAAGAGCGTTTAAGCCTAAAACGGATCCGATATGTCTCAGAAAGCAGCTGGTAAAGTGACATGGGTGCAGTTCTGAAGCTGTAAAATTCAACAGATTCAAGCCCTGCACACAATGTGTGTGTTTGTGTGTGTGTTTTTCACACGAGTGATGGTGTGTGTATTGTGTCTAGGCGGAGGCAGTTGCAAATTTGAGTCAATCGCAGCATTTATGCTCCCACAGTGACCGGCCTTGCCAGGCACAGCTGAAACAACATGTGCTCGAAACACCACAACACACACACACACACACACACACACACACACACACACACACACACACACACACACACACACACACTGACTTAGTGAGCATTAAGTGTTGCAATATACTGTAGTTCTTTAAACTATGCACAGACATAAATGTAAGCTGGTGTCACTGCATACTCCCTTTAGGTGCATAAATACCCTTCCCATCTACTGCAGCGACATCTCAAAAGGAAGTACTAAAAAACTTATAAAGAATATAAAGATGAAAAATGAAATGATTACATAACCTGCTTGTTGACCTGTATTGCATGTCATTCATCATATGTCTCCCCTCATCTCTTACTGTTGACTCCAAAGTAGTCTTGCTTTGCCAGACCTTCCTCCACAGTGCTGTGGATGAGGGTCTGGCTAGTCCACACAGCATTCAGGGATGGGAGAAAAACGTGCTCTGGTTTATTGGCATTTCTTTAAACCAATGACAATCGTCTTGGGCGGCGCAAAGCAACCACACAAATTGAGACACAGAAAAGATGACATAAATGTAATGAATATTTTTATTTTATAATTTGTCTTACCAAATGTTGATATTTTATCCCAGGTTGGCTGTCAGATAGAAGAATACAATCACATGTGTAGATGACCCAGTAAATCTCATATTAGTAACATATTTGCCCTGGAAATGTATACTTCAATAAGAGACAGACAATAAAGTAAAGTAACAGCGTTAGAGAAGGCTGGCTGTAGTCTTGCGTGAAGTCCCGCGGGAATTCAGTTGTAGCAGGAAAAGGTAAACAGCAGATCGTAGCGTAGAAGAGTGGAGGTGTTCACAAGGGAAGAAGCTTGGAGTAACGTAACTATGGAGCTAGAGCCAGCCTTTAGTAACGCTATCACTGTACAAGAAACATGCATCATTTGGCCCGTTTCCATGTAGTTACATAGTCACTGATATGATCATAACCACTACAGTGCTCAATTACCTATTTTTGAGGGGGAAATAAACTTTTTTCGCCGCAAAAATTTCGCCGCGAAAGCATGAACTGTCCTCTGGAGGACAACCACCAGACCAGCGGGCGCCCGTGGATTGTTGTCGGCCGCGGCAGGCGGGGAAGGCGGGGAGGAGGTAGAAGGATGCCGGTCGGGCCTGCTAGCCTGGCTAAGGCAACTAACATACAGTTCGCCACTGCAGAGACTACTATTCACCAACGCCAGATGGATTGCACACAAAATGGATATATATATGCTACAAATACACACAGAACTGCTGCTTGATGATGATTACCGAAGCCTGGCTGAACACACTCACTTATCAGACGGCAGCTAGCAGCTAACGGGGTAGGTGAATTTAAACAATGTCTGAGTTGAAAACACATCTTGTTTTCATGTAAGGGCCCTGTTCATGTTGCACAGACATTTTAGTTGCATTTTGTGTTTGTTAAGAGGCACAAAGGCACTCTTTATGATATGCCTCCAAAACTGCCGTTTTAGCTAAGTGGGAGCTCTCGGCCTTAGCTGCAGTAGCTCCATGATGCTAGCACCGATTCGACTCGTTTCTTTTGCTATCGACAGTACTCACATACTTATAGCGATCAGGATTAACGTAAAAATTGCCCGGAGTTCTCCTTTAACCAAGTAGTTCCGTTTCACAAAGCTAACTGCATGTCTGAAACTGCGACCGTTTAATACAACGATGTTTAATACATCGGTCATATATGTCGTTTTGGAAATACTTGTGTCTGTCTTAACCTATCGTACCAGGACTTTTTGTTTTTTCCAAATTGTATTTGATATATGGTTCTTTGTAGTTCATTTGGTTGATTTAAAAAAAAAAAAAAAAAAAAAAGTAAAACAAAACCAGATTAACAATGGTAATTAGTTTTAGTTTAGTTTCTGTGACAAAGGGAAAAAGAAGAAGGTAAAAGGGAAGATTTGTATGTGACAGTGCAGAGGGAAAAGAGAGTTTTGGGCATACAAAATGCATCACTAAGCTCCCTGACACTTGACTTTTTCTCTCTTCTATCTCACTTATTTTACATGCTATCCCTTTGCATCGCCACCACATTTCTTCACCCATATCCCCTCGTTCTCTCCATCCTCCGTTTTTTATCTCCGTTCCCCTGACTGTGCCCTGACACTCCAAAGCTCTGCTCCCCTCATTAACTCTCTTTCATGGGGATGCAGATGACAATAATTGGTTTGAAAATAGAAGACAATGGGATACAAGGATTATCCCCGGCGCACACCCACCAGCACCACTACTACCCCATACCCACTTCTTGAGGACATTGCTGCTCTGCATCCTCCTCTGTACTTCCTGTCCTTGTCTCTCCTGCAGACAGCAACTCCACTTGTCCTTTCTTTTTCTTGTCCTTTGTTTCATAATTGCTCGTTGGTCCCCTCTCATTCGCCCTCATCATTCCTTAACCCCTTTTTTACTTTCTTGAACGTTACCACACATACACGCACTCTCTCATCATCTCTTTTTTTGGCTTTCTCTAACCCCTTCTCCCCTCTTCTTTGTTCAAATTTTCTCAGAGAGCTGTGAGATGAGTCCCCATAGGGATTAATCTTCTGTTCCTGACAAGAGTGGAAGTGACATTACTGACACACTCTCGCATGCGCACACACACGCACAGAAAGAGAGTTCTGTGAAATGATAATGACATTTGATTAAAGAGTGACTAATGTGATGTCATCTTTCCAAGGAAACCATAAACCTGTGACAAAGTAATGGAGGAAAATGGAACAGAGAGAGGGCAAAGACGGGGAGGGAAGGGTGAGATAAGAACAGGATGCGTGACGCGTGAGCGGTGAAAATAAAAAACAAGCCCAAAAGGTACACCATCAGCCAAGTTCACCTCATGGAAAGGGGCAGAGAAATGTCAAGAGCTGTCGTTCCAATCCTTCTCTCCATCACCATGTTTTTCCCTGTCATTCTATCCCTCCGTCACCTTCTCCCCCATCTGTTTTCTCCTTATTTCCATTTGTCCTAAAGTCACTCTCTCCAATGCTCTAGCTTATCCTCCTCTCTCCGTCTATAGTCTCTCCATCTCTTCCCTCCGGTGAGAGCTCTCAGGTTTCGGCTGTAACCGTTTTAGCGCAAGGGATAATGGTTTGTAATTCACTCCCAGCTCCTCTCTGCTGGTCAGGAGGCCCACTCATGTACAAGCACATAGAAGTAATTTGTGTGTGTGTGTGTGTGTGTGTGTGTGTGTGTGTGTGTGTGTGTGTGTGTGTGTATGCGTGCATGCGTGTGTGCGTGTAAAGAGAGGGTCCTGTAGATTTTGATCACTTTTTCAGCCACACTGCCTGTGAGTGTGTGTGCTTCCTCCTTTTCTTCCTCACACACTGATAGCCAACTAAACTTTCAATGTGTGTGTGTGTGTGTGTGTGTGTGTGTGTGTGTGTGTGTGTGTGTGTGTGTGTGTGTGCGTGTGTTTACAATACACAATCTGATGCTGTATGGGGATCATCTAATATGTTACGTAACCCCATATGAAAGTTTAACGCCCCTTCCATCCAGAAATAATGAGCGCACACACACACACACACACACACACACTAATGCGCACTCTGTTGATGATGCAGAAACTCGGAAGCAACACCCCTTCTGCCCCCCTCCCACTGTGGCACCATGGTGTAAGACTCCATTACTCCACCTCCCTGGAGTATGAATAATGTAGGGATCCCATATGTGTCAGCTTGTAAAATTAGATCACCAACTGTGGGTCTGAGGAAGCTTGGTAGGCCCAGGGGTGCCCAAGAGCCTCCAGGGTGGGGGTGGAGGTTTGGGTTGAGGCTAAGCAGGACCAAGCAGACTGTCGACCGTACGGTGCCTCACCTCAGGGTGACAAATTCGCAGTAGCTTTTAGTTTAGTTTAACTTCACTACTAACTGTTTTTAGGGATAAAACCACTGTATTGTACCCACCCAGATCAAAATGACAGAGAGTTAGCCACTAGCTGGTGAACATAGTGGAGCATTTATTTCCCTCAGGAGTTGGTAGTGACCAAAAACAGAGCTAAAAGAAAGTGAATATTGGACTTACATTTGTCCGGTGCACAGAAACATGATTCCATATGAATGCTAAAGTTGCTCTGCTGTACGCTAACACATTCACCATGTCAACCAAAATGGTGATAATATGTCATTGTGTTCACAGTTTGTTTCCACTGCCCCCAAGTGGCCAAAAACTGTGTGTTTGTGATAGTAAATTACTTTTTAATGTGTACACTGCATTAAAACCAAGCGGCAACCTCCGGGTCTAAAAAGTGGAGCCAATGTGGAAGTGCCTTAAACCTGAATTATTTCTAATGGCCAGCAGGAGGCCACTCCAATGGTTTTAAAAGCAATGAATTTGTGTTGGAACTCCGGGCGATTTATGAGGACTATGGTTAACTGCTCCTCAGATCTCTGCAGCGTTAATCCAGACAGCTAGCTAGACTGTCCAATCTGAGTTTTCTGATGCATGACTAAAACAACTTTAAACATCTTCGACCATTCCAGTTTAAAGAAATGCCAATAAACCAGAGCACGTTTTTGTCCCATCCCGGAATGCTGTATGGACTAGCCAGACCCTCTTTGGCAGCGCTGTGGAGGAAGGTCTGGCAAATGGAGACTTAGAAGAAAATAACCCTACTTCTCACTTGATTTAATACCTCATTAAACATTTTCGGGTGTGACTACCTTGTGATTAACAAATCACTACCACTGCGGTGTCCTCAGGTTCTCAGTCAGATTCACACCACGCTCCTCCCCAGCTCCACTCTCTTTTAAAAATATGTTCACTTCTGGCTGCAAAAAACCAAGACGTCGACGGCCAAAATGTAAAACTCAAAGCTTCGAAACGGTAGTCCACAAACCAATGGGTGACATCACGGTGGCTATGTCCACTTCTTTTACACAGTCTATGATTAACACAGATACTGCTGTTTAGCTATCTTCCCAAAGAAAATTATCCTTGTCAACCTTTTAACCATAGCTACTGTAATCTTAAAACACATTTATACAATAGGGAGACTGTTCTACATATTATTTCTTGCACCGTGGTGGTGAAATCTAAAAAATAAATGTCTACAGGGACCAATTTGTGCTACATTGGTTATTTCTGTACTTCAATCATTAGGATTCAACCTGCAGATCTCAGACAGGCTTGTCTGCCAGTGAAAGTTCAGTGTCACTCAGATTCGTCTAAATAATTTTCCAATTTACTTACAAAGTGAAAGGTACTGTCACTCTGTTTTTAAGTGCCCTCTTTACTCTGAATACTTCATAGTCAAGTTTAAATTCAGCATATTGGTAACACAGCTCACTTAGTTTTTACTCTATTATTTACATGTGTAACGTCAAACTGTTTGCTTCTGTCATTCAGGTCTTTGTCTCAGAGAAACACACGTGATTGTTAGTTGACAAATTGAAAAGTTCTTTTTCACCACCGCAACAATAAAAAGTTCAACAATGAAGAGTTAGATGATATGGTTAATACCACTCTCATATCTGATGTTAATATGAAGCTGCAGTCAGCAGTTGGTTAGCCTAGCTTAGCATAAACACTAGAAACAAGGGAAAGCTAGCTTCACTCTGTCCAAAGGTAATTTTTAGACTGGTTCTTGTGCGGATATTCGATAATCGATTACTTGTCAACTATTAAATTAATTGGCAACTGTTTTGATGACCGATTAATCTGAGTATTTTAAGATTCTCTGATTCCAGCTTCTTAAATGTGAAGATTTTCTAGTTTCTTCACTCCTTTTTGTCCTTATTTTGAAGCTTAATTTCAAAAATCAAGTTAAGGATAGATAAGGAAGGGGAACAAAAACTAACAAACGAGAGGCCCTAAAACCTATCCACAATAACCTACCCCAGACTAATATCAAGATTCTGCTTGTCCTGTAAGATAAAATACCAAAGGTTGCCAAATGTTCTCAAAGTATTTTAGTTTGTCCTTAAGGATGAACCGGATCCTCTCAAGGTGAAGTGTGTCCATCATCTCTGTGAGCCATAACTTCAGTGTTCTTTCTTTTTCCAAAACAAAAGGATAAACTTCTTTGCAGTGAGAATTCCATATGCCAAGAAGTGCTGTTGTGCTAGTGTCAGTTTCTTTGCTTCATTGGATATCCCTAAGATTACTAAAACTGGATATGGGACAATTTGAATATTTAACACCTTAGACATGAGACTAAAGACATCACTCCAGTAACCTTGTATTTTGCAACAAAGAACATAACTATAAAGTAAATTAACCAACATGTGTGTCACATTTTTCACACAGAGGAGAGAGCTCAGGGAAGATCCTATGTAGTCTTTCTTTGGAATCATGTAGCCTATGTAGCATTTTAAACTGTATTAGACAGAATAATGTAGCCTATGTAGCATTTTAAACTGTATTAGACAGTGACGTGCGTTGGAGCACTTGTGGATCTATGCTAAACTCTCGTCCCATTGGTATGTTCGAACCCAGCTATTTTTCCCAATCCGCTTTAACAGTGGCAGTAGTTGGGCTGTTTATCTCTTGCAACTTATCATCTAACTTATCTGGCCCTGCTTTCTCAAACTGAGGAAGATGTGTTCTTACTAAGGCTGTCAGCATTAACGTGTTAACCGTGATGTGATTAAGAGCCGAGCATAACGTGCAATTTTTTTAAAAATCGCATTAATCGCATACCATTTATTAATTTATTTTAGACTTCACTCGGCTTCGCGTCGTGCCTATACAGGCTACTATTTTGACCCTTTGCCGCACCTTTACTTATCATCAAGCTGCCATACTTCCTCGTAACACATCCTGCTGCTGCAGGCTGCACGCATGATGGAGAAAGACAGCAGCAACACAATTCTGAATGGAGCTTTTTATTTTCCAAAACTCCCGGACGGCTCAGAAGTCGAAAGCCATATGCAAAATATCACCGAAGCACGTCAAGCTTGAGCTACCACCTACGAACTAAGCATAGTAGTACAGTTAACGTGACTGGAGAGTGCTACTAGTTGCCGATCTGTGGATGAAACCAAATCCAAAAAATTACTACAGCTCTTGCAAAATGGTGGCAACTAACTGCAGACCTGTCAGCATCGTAGAGTACTCGGGTCTTAAAGACGTGCTACGGTTGGCATGTTCTGACCCGTCTTATACACTGCCGTCGAGGGGGACAGTAGTTTCATTCATACACAGCCTGTATGACACGGAGAAAGCAGCCAAACTGGAACTGCTGCAAAGTGATGCAAGGTGATCACTGGATGACAGTGAGTAATCAAAATGATTTAGGAGTTACTGCACACTATATTGACTCTAGATTCAAATGTGTGACTAGATTCACACATTTTCTTTTGTTTACAGTAAATAAATAATAAACAAATACAAATGTTAAAGTCAACTTCATATAGTAACTTTCTCTGCATTCATTTGATTCCCAATCAAGATACACAAGTAAAACTCGTTTTATACAGCAGATGTACTGTACGTAGATGTCTAGCCAACCTCTCGTCTTTCTAGCTAGCATATTCAGCAACGCAAGGGATAGCAGTACAGCCGCTGACTGTTAGCACAGCCACATAGCCAAGCTGATCTTCCGTACCAGTCTGTTTGAAACGATTGCTACAGTAGTCCATCTAAGGCTGGCACAGACCTCCTTCTTGCTATTAACTTTTTTTTTTTAATTAAAATCGAGCTTGGAGAAATTTCTCAACTCTGATATCGGCGCACACCGCTGCTGTCATTTTGACTTTGAATTTCGCGGGGATTACGCTTAAAATGTAGCTGGTGTAATGACGCTAGCTAAGCAAATGACCAGAAATATCTCGATTTTAATTGGTCCATGTTTGATATGTTACGGAGATGATTACTGGCATAATACATTTATGTGCAAAGGCACAGCAGATTTGTGCTTTTTGCCGTACATGTTAAAGAATACAGGATCGAAGTGCGCATGCGCAACATCGGTTTTTCGCTTGTCCGCAATGAATGGACAGTAAAAGCATTGCTTATTCTACCATTTCTCCCTTTCTTTTGTATTTGATTATGCGTAACTGCTACATTTCTCATCTTAACGTCTAAACAATTGGAATAACACATATTTCATATATAAATAACAAGAATAAACATTAAAAATACAAATACGACTTTATTAAATACAATGATTTAATAAACATTTTTATGTTTGGATTTTGGCAGGGTAGGCAGTGCCTAGCTTGCCTAACCAGACTGCACGTCTCTGTGGTCTAGACAAGAAGAAGGGAAGGAAGGGTTTGCTGATATTGGCAACCAGAGAGAGATCACTGAGTTTAAAGTTCTTTGACATCTGTTTCCAAATCCTTTTTGCGTTGTGTATTACCGGGTTGTGCTTGTAGCATGTTCTGTTAAGAGGAGTTGGAGGTAAAATTACAGCACCTATTGAATATGGCAGACAGTCCTCTTGCTCAATCTCCAGCCATTCGACAACAAAGCAGTATCATCTAACACAGATGCAATGGAACGGATACATGTATTCTATGGGATTTATAATTCCAGACAAAATGAACTATTAAAGGTGCAGTAGGTAAGACTTGGCTCCTCTGGCACCACCTACAGCATGTAGTGCGATTTGCAAAAATCCACCGCTCTCTGTTCAGATGCACCAATCAGGGCCAGGTGGGTGTCTAATTGCGTGTCAATCACTGCTCATGCACACGCATTCATTCTCCCTTGTGGGGGAGGGGCTTAGGAGACCGTTTTGGGCTTCAGCTGAAAGGGAGGAGGGACTGAGAAGTTGTTGATGTCCTGGATCTTCACAATCCTACCTACAGTACCTTTGAGTCTGACTTTTTAAAGTAGGACTTTGAAAGGAATATTGGTATGTTTTGAAGGAGGTAAAGTAGTTGTGGGAGAAAAACCATCTTAATTGTATTCACCCTGCCCACTAGGTATAATGGAAGGGTTCTCCAAAATTGAATTCTATTTTTGAGTTTATCTAAAAAGGGAAACAAGCTTTCTTTGAATATAGAGCATAATTTTTTTAGTATGACAATTCCCAGACAGGTGAATTTTTCTGATGCTATCTTATCTTCACTCCTTTTTGACAGTCAACTGAATATCTTTGAGTTGTTGACAAAACGCCATCGCAAGCTTTGGAAAAACACTGATCGACATTTTTCACAATTTACTGACATTTCATAAACCAAACAACTAATCGATTAATCGAGAAAATAATCCACTGATTAGTAAACAATACAAAATAATCGTTAGTTGCAGCCCTAATCTTCTCATCATTTCATCTCGGCAATAAAGCAAACAATTGCAAGGGAATGTGAATAGACACATTTTTCCAGGACTAGATTTGGGAAGTGTCTCAGAGTACAGAACCATGACCAATCATACAGTGCACCAATACCTCCCACCTCGCTGGTCCATTCAGTTGCTCCACTGCACTTTTGATTTAAGCCCCCAGATTTGTTTTCTTTCCAATAGTTACTGAACTTATCAGGCTCTGACATGGATGTGTTGTCACTGTCACGGTGCTGGGCCTTTCCCTCTGTTGGCAAAGTGGTGGAGGGTTGCATTGTTTATCGAGATGTGCTCAGCAATTTAATTTCACAGCTCTGTCTCAGATGAGAGCTGGAGGAGAGAGGGGACAGTAATTGAAAGGCATTGGAGCTCATCCTGTGTCCTCCTCTTCCACGTTTATTCCTTTTGTCTACATCTCTCTTATATTTGTGTGGGAATTTGTGGTTTTCCCTCGTTAATGTCACTGTGTCATTATTGCTGGCCATTTTGTAGTTATCCACAAAAATAAAGAGTATTTTACAATAAACACAGCTGATATGGACTCCCTCCCTTTGTTCCTGATATTGTAGGCAGCAGAAAGCTGTCCCAGATTTGTCCAAAAAAATGTGGTTTGATCTCTACCTTGCTTTGGATCAAAGCCTTTTACTTTAATTAATGAATAAATTACCTGTGCGACAGCAGAAATAGTAATTTTAGCCACATGAAAGAACTTAAATGTGCATGGTAAGGTACATTGTCATCCCGATGATCTGTCACTGTTTAAATTAGATTTGGGAACATATCTTTCTAAACCCTTGTGTTGTCTTCCTGTCGGCCATGCAACTTGTTGTCCTCCGGGGCCTTTTTCAACGTTTTTGTCACTTTTTTTTTTCACCAATACACCACATTATTACCACTAGTTTTACGCCTTTTTTTTAAACTAATCGTCAATAAACTTCATGTATATGAAATTATATCTAACTTTTGAGTTAAAAAGCTGAAATTATGAATTTTGAGTAATAGTTAAGATCAGAGGAACGTATGTTTAAGTTTAGTCAGGATACTGTTTTAAAGCCATTTCAATTTTTTTTTTTTTTCAAATGCTATAAAATTGAATAAAACACCCAAAAATCAATGAAAGTAGTGAACTGATCCTTCATTTTACTTGCGAAGAGTGTTGCATGGAACCATCAGTGTTATTTTTGGGCAATTGGTTTGAAAGAAACCCAATTTTCTGATATACAAACTTAGAAAACGGGTCAAATTTGACCCTAGGACAACAGGAGTGTTCAAGTTTGAAACAGGGGTGCTAAAACAGTAAACTGTGACATCAGCGATTAAAATCAAAAAAAACTTTATGTATCCAGTATCCGGGATGACATTGTTCAGATTTTAATATGAGTATGTAATTATGCTATAAAAGATGAGATGATTTGTCTTCATATTCACCGCCAGTTGCACAAATCCAATTGGTATTAAATTAGTATATTATAAAATAATATAAATAATGACGCATTTGTTTCTGCTTTTGGCAAGTTAAATATTTCAGACATCAGAAGCATTTAAAGAAAAACATATAAAAAATTAAAAAACTGCCTATTTTTTTTATCATTCTTAAAATAGTTTTTTGACTGATCTGGGCATTGGCTCTCTCTTTATTGTGTCAGTGGGGTGTGAACCAACAAGGGCTTTTAGTGGAATCTAACTAGGACTGAATGAATGTTTTGGCTGTGATTTTGGCCAGAGAGGAGAGAGGGGGAGAGTCACACTGCATAATTCAGAGGGGATGGGAGATTATGCACCATCTGTGTCCTTATCCCAGTGGCCCTGTCAGAATTGATCCACAACCCTTGACCTTTTCAGATAGTCATGGCAGGGTGTTTTCAACCCGCTCTGTCGTGTGCGCCCTGTTAGCATGCAGGCATGTGGGTGTTTGTATTTCTGTGTATTGTGAGCATGAGTCAGCCTGCTGCTCGCTAACCTTTCCACTGGATTACAAAGTGCAGGTCAGACACAAATAAAGACTTTTTCTGTCTTTATTTTGTTGTCGCTGAAATAAAAGGTCAAGCATTTCTGCTAGAATGTGGGCTATCACTGGCCTTAAATACTATACGTAGGTCATATGAAGTTAAAGGAACAGTATATAACTTTTTTGGGCTTTCTTGCAGAGAGTTAGATGAAAAGACTGATACCACGCACTAATGTCTGTACGCAAAAATAAAGACTTTACATTTAGAGTTAGTAGGGGGAAACTGCTAGCCTGTCATCACTGTAAGGTTGCCTGATAACCATCGGAGACTTCATGAAGTCAATGCATGTGGCTAAAGAAAAGCACACAACACCATGTAAAACCCCAATTTGTCATTTTGATTACATTTTAGGTTTTGTACGGAACAAAACAGCCAATATATAACATATTAATTAGAGAGCTTTACTAAGTGAGCTTTTGTATAGAGCCAGGCTAGCTAACCATTCTCATGTCTGTACGGTAAATTGGGTGGAGCCAGCAGCCTGTTAGCTTAGTTTAATTGTTAGCTAGTTGTTGTTATACACTTCCTTTTTGTATGGATTAAACACATAAGAAATAACATTGTGCGGTTAGGCCTCCCGCTTACAGCCTTTATGCTAAGCTAACCGCCAGCTCGATCAATCAAAACATTTTTGTCACATGAAATTGTACGAGGTACAATTCCAGTGAAATGCTATTCTATCCGCTTCTTCAACTTGTGCATGATCCAATATAAAGCAGAATGTGGCCGCCAGATCGGCACATTAAAAAAAGAGTAATCGGATTGGATGACACCACAGCTCCCCACATCCCGCTGGAAACCGACGCAGGCACGGTGGCACGGAGGACACCCATCTCACTGTCCACTGGCTGGCAGGATTCCCAGCAGAGAAGTCAAAGTCGTTCAGTTCCTTCACGCTTGCCTAGTTAGCCCTCCATGACGTAGAGATGGAGATGGACACAAAGATGGTCTTGTTTGTCCACATAGTCGGGATAATAGCCATAGGCCGTAGTTGATAGCCATCTTCACCTTTTTCTCCATTTACTCTGTTTACATTTAAAAAAACTGGAGACTTGCGAGTTGATTTCCCAATCTTGAGGAGCGACTCATAACCACCTGTATTACTGTCAGATGTCAACCACATGAAGCATAACTAATACTTGTAAAATTGACAGTTCAGCATAAATGTTGCGGAGCTGACGGAGAGGCAACTGGACAGGCCGGTGCCTTCTAGCTCCATCTTCCTATTTAGTGTACAGACATGAGAGGGGTATCAATCACCTCAAATAACTTTTGTCAGGAAAGCGAAAAAGTGTACTTCATTTTTGGTAAAACAGTCTAATTCAGGAGTTCTACTGTGTTGTCTCGGCGCTCTTTGGCTGTCTTTCATCGTTACAATTCCACAGCTCCATAAAGGTGTTGTGCAATATCTTTGTGCAGGCTCTGAATCGCTGACCAGCTTGACAAAGCAACAAGGACAACCTGATCCTGTGTGTGCTGTTGCTATGAAGTGCAACCTGTGTATCCCAGTCTATTCAAAGAGAACAGTGTTTTAATGGTACAGTACGTAGTTCACTACGTATTGTAGTGATATAGTTCAATAAAAATATTCAGTAATAGTTTACTCTATTCAGGCGCTGAATAGAGTGATGGCTGCTGTGAGTTTGAGGCTTTGATTCAAGCCTGCATAGCATCAACACAGCAAATCCTATTCTCATGCTGATCATTACGCACACCTCTGCTACTGCACACCTTTAGCTTTTCTTTAAATAGTACCATATCCGATATAGGCTGATACGGGTGTGGCGGCATTAACCATTCTCTCCACAAAATCGTAATTATGATGAATGAGGTGGCTAATCATGTTCTCTGTGTTCCCCGCATACTTCATTTCCATGAGACAGGTGTTGCAGATTATATTGTCCTTAACAAGTTGGTTTGTCCCATCAGTGGTACACAATCCAAAATGGGCCCCAACTTGTGTTTAAAAAGATGCCTCTCCATCTCTCTTCAATGCTATCCCCAAAGGTCTGTCATTGTACTAAATGTTTATTTTTCACTTCACATAACTTGCTCTCACTCTAACATCCTTAACACCAGGGCAACCACAAGTGACTGTCTGCTAAACCAACATGTTAGCAGGATAATTTAGAGCACTATCAATCCATGCACAAGTGCATCAGTAACATATTACAACAGGAAATATGTAGCCACATTGATTTTATGCCCCATTGCATTTTGATTTTGTACATGGAAGCTACTGTGGTGAAGAAATGTATGTCTTTTCCACAATGGAGTTCATTTGGCCAATTGATGAGCCCAAGATGAAGGTCTTGCTTTTTGATTCTGAGGACATCAAAGTATTGTGTATCTTAATGACGTAGTAATATACTTATGTTGCCTCAATTTGTCTAGGCATCTGCAGGAACTAAACCTTCAGTGTTTTAAGGTGGAAAGGCCACTCCATGTTCAGTCTTATGTTCCTCCTCTTTCAGATTGGGACAAGCCAATCAGAAGCAACTCTCTCATAGCTTGCAGACCTTGCTCGATGATGATGATTCCATACCAGTGCAACAGTCTAGAGCTCTTGACCATGTGTGGAGGATTGTGAACTGAACTGTTTTTTTTTTATTTATTAAATCTATTAGCTCAGGGAAAGATGTACCTTTGGCTCAGGAAATCATTGCGTACCCCAATTTTTAAAAAGAAGTAGGCAAATGGTTACGTTTTTATTTTTTTATTTGAAAAAGAGATATTTATGAAACTAGAATTTCTTTAACATTTAATTCTGTATATTGATGTGACATGGTGGGTTAAAGGGCAAAGTAAACTATTTTTGTGTTTCTGAATACTGATTAGTGTTGTGAGTTTGTGGCACAGGAGCAGGAGAATTAATACATTATAAAAGTATATGATACCATTTGTTGTTTCATCTTTTTTGTGCTATGATTTACACCTCGATGTACTTTGTTGAAGTGGGCGCAGCCTTAACATCAGCACAGTCCAAATGCCTCTGACGAAGCAAATCGGCTGCGTGATGAGCTTGAATTAAATGACTATCTTACTGTAATTCTCGCCAGCGTTGGGATGCATGAATACAAAGTATGACATGAAAGGCTGAGAGCCTCGTCTCTCACACAGCACACATCAAAGAGCAAACGGGCGAACGACACCAAGCTTTCCTGTGATCCTCAAGGAGTTGAGAAAAAGAACGAGTGGTTGACAGTGCTTCTTTAAATCGCGCTGTCTCCCCATCTCTTCTCTCCCACTCTTACTCTCCCTTCTCTTTCTCATTCTCAGCTTTTGTGATTTTATCCTTTGTTTGATTGACTCCAGATTTTTTTTTCCCTCCTCGACACAGCTGGCTGAGAAGTTAAGGTCGTTAAGGGTTAGTATCGATGTGATGAGCCCCCAAATCGTACCACTTTCATGGCTCCCTTGAAATGTAGTAAGGTTGCACCACAGATGCCTGTACACATACAAGAGTGTATTGAGTAAAAAAAAAAGAACTCAGTCTCATGGCCAGTCAGACTAGTTAAGCCACTCTGTGTGTGTGTGTGTGTGTGTGTGTGTGTGTGTGTGTGTGTGTGTGTGTGTGTGTGTGTGTGTATGTGTGTGTGTGTGTGTGAGTGACAGAGAGAGTGTGAGAGTGAGTGAGTGAATCTGTGGGTGTGAGTGAATCTGTGGGATGTCTAGGTAACGCTAATGTGTTGTAGATTCCTTTCTGATTGTGATTAATTAGATGATGAGAAGTGTGTGCTGACAAGCTGCTTATTCTGAACAGAGAGATCAGCTTCCTGTGAGAGGCATAACTAACGAGGCTCATAAACCTGACACCAAGCTTTCTTAACACATCTGCACCTTGTCTGCACTCTCTTCCCACAGCTTTAGTTTTCTGTCACCCCCTCAGTTCACAAGTCAGTGGCTCTGGGCTTCTTTCCAGGAAAGACATCTGCTTTATATTTTTATTTAACCAGTTGTTATTCTGCGTTTTTAATTACTCATACTCATAAATGTTAAGTAAAATACATTGTAAAACATCTACATTATGTGATTAATAACAATGCTGATAAGACACAGTTCAGTAACTGTGAAAAGCTGAATAATAACACATCAAAGCAAAATGTTTGAAAGAAGAAATAACACCATCTTCCTGCTTAAATTCATAAGGAAGCCAATACCGGCTGGTTAGACACAGCAACAATCAACATCTTCTCCATCTTGGCTCAATCGGAAAACTGCAGCCAAGTGGAGTCAACCACACACACTGTGTTCGAAACCGCTCCCTCATTCACTCACTCACTTTTCCCTATATAGTGTTTATTAAATAGTGAACTATATAGGGAACGACCAAACAAGATTTTGGACACTCACTGAAAACTTATCGTTGTGTGACTTGCGTCAGGAGATGCGCCCGTTGTTTGTGTGACGGAGGCGGGCACGCCCAGCATCATGTAAAGAAACCGAAACAAAAATACTTCTAATACGACCCTGAAACAAACCAAGCACCCAGGATGAAAGTAGTTTAGTTTAGTTTAGTTTATTAGTTTATTTGTCAGGGACAATGTACAAAATACATTAATCTTACGAAAAGATGTTTTGTACCAGAGTTAGCTAATGCTAGTTTCCATCTGCAGTCCCCGGGCAGGTGCACACAATAATAAAACATTACATTACAAATAACTGTCAGTAGCACCAACAAATACATACAAGACTAGTTAAACACCAAACAAAAGTCCAAACAAACAAAAAACAATCAAAAAAACCATCACAACCTAAAATATATACAACATAGTCAAAAACATTTACTTCAATATTGCATTTGTAAACGTTTAAGTGTGCTGATGCCCACATAGCTGGTTATCAAGGATGTATTTCTTTAAGTTTCGAGAGAAAATATCCAAATCTACAGACAACTTTAGACTGCCTGGGAGTTGATTCCATTGTTTAATGGTTTTAAATGAAAAGGCTGTCTGTGCAAAGGCAGAGGATCTTTTCGGGATAGCACAATTTCTGTAAGCAGTGGAGCGCGATGTTCTGTTCGTTTGTTCAGAATAAAGTTCTATGAATGTTTTCATTGAAGGTGGTGCAATATTATTAACAATTTTAAAAACGATTCTTAAGTTTCTATATCTAATTAGGGAATCAAAACTTAATATTTTATATTTACTAAGAATATTACAATGATGATAGTGAAGGGTTTTTCTGTCAAGCACTTTTAATGCTTGATTATAGACTGATCTGAGGGGTTTGAGTGTAGTCTCGTTGGCCTGAGACCAACAGGACAAACAGTAAGTGATGTGTGATGAGATCATGGCATTAAAATACATGAAAGATGCTTCAATTGTCAAACTATTCCTAATGTGTCTAAAGGTAGAGATATTAAATTTAATGGAATTGCACATTCTTTTAATATGTTTTTTAAAACTTAAGGTTTGGTCCAAATGGACACCTAGATATTTTATCTCTGTCACATTGTTAATTTTTTGTCCATTAAAATATATGTTAGGCATATCTTTAACTATGTTGGACTTAGCAAAATACATTCCAACAGTTTTTTCACTGTTTAGTGTTAAGCAAGAAGATTTAAGCCAATTACTTATTTTATCCATGGCTGAGGACAATTTAGTGGCTACTTGCTCCATATCCCTCCCATGTACGTAGATGACCGCGTCATCTGCGTACATGATGATCTCTACGCCCTTGCACACAGCCGGAAGATCATTGATGTAAATACTGAACAACAAGGGTCCCAGAATGGATCCTTGCGGGACCCCAGTTATGCAGGGCTTCAGAGAGGACAATGTATTTTTTACCCTCACACATTGCATCCGATTTGAAAGATATGATTGTATCCAATGCAATGTCTCCATGGACAGATTATACTTAGAGAGCTTAGACAGGAGGACACCGTGGTTTACCGTGTCGAAGGCTTTTCGCAAGTCCAGAAACACGGCACCAACCGTGCCCCCTCTGTCCAAGTTAGCCTTGATACTTTCTATTAGATAGCAGCAGGCTGCGTCGGTGGAGTGGTTGCGTCTAAAACCAAACTGCATGGAGTGCAACAAATTATTACAATCTAAGTGATCGGTTAACTGCTCTATCATGGCTTTCTCAAGAATTTTAGATACTACAGGCAATATACTAATAGGCCTGTAGTTACTTATTTCATTTTTGCTTCCCGATTTATAAATTGGGGTTATAACTGCTGTTTTAAAAACACTGGGGAAGATACTCTCATCAATAGATTTATTCACAATATATGTTATAGCTGGTATTAAAATCTCCCTATGTTTTTTAATGAGAGAGCTATCGAGTCCCCAGAAATCTTTAGCTTTTGAATTTGATAAGGATTGTATTATTTTATCTGTTTTTGAATAACCAATGTGTTTAAAACACAGAGCCTTATGATCATAGGTGGAGGGCTGAGGTGATGGACAAGGATGAGACAGTCCAGAGACATGTTGGATAATTTCATTCACCGAATCAATAAAATAATTATTAAAATAATTTGAAACTGCTAGGCCATCCTTGTAATTTTCATCATCTATTTTCAGCTCTATTATTCCACTCTTAGTTTGCATCTTTCCAGTTAGTTTGTCTATAGTTTGCCAAAGTTGCTTAGAATTGCCCTTTGCTTGTTTAATTATTTTCAGATAAAATGTTGCTTTTGCTTGTCTTAGCTGTTGAGTGACTTTGTTTCGAAGTCCATTGTAGATCAAACGATCAGTTATAAGTCCCGTTTTATGAGACTTTTTTAATGCTGAATCTCGAGTTCTCATCAATTTCCATAGATTATCATTTAACCAAGGTAGAGGGATTTTACCTTTAGGCTTAACCTTTTTTCCTTTAGAATATTTAAAAACAAGCTGTTGAAACATCTTTATCAACTCATTAGAAGCTGCATTACTGTCTTTATCATTTATCATTTCAGACCAATTTACCTGTGTTATTTCATTATCAAACCTCTCAATATCTTTCCTGGGGATATGGAGTATAGATTCATTAATATCAACCTCATTTAAATTTCGGTAATGCACTTTTGACAGTTTCCTTGCAACTAATGTTAAATTATGATCAGAAAGACCTGTTATTAAATTATAAACTTTACCAATACGGTCAGCTTTGTTAGTAAAAACTAGATCAATAAGTATTTGAGATGTCTTCGTAATCCGAGTTGCTTTTTCAATCATTTGTATAAAATTAAATTTTTGAGTAATCTCCTTTAGTTTTTTTCTACCATTTTTATCAATCCAGTTTATATTAAAATCCCCCATGAGAAGTATTTCTTTCACATCACATTTTTTTAAGAATGGCAGTTAGGTGATCAAAAAATATATTATTTGCTGTCGGAGGCCTATACAAAACAAGAACAGCGAATGACATTTCCGGAGACAGCCTAATTTTTATCCCCACACATTCCAAAAAATCTCCTACTGATTCCATGTGTAGACATTGAAAACTGTCCTTGACATAAATCATTACTTCGCCCCCTTTGCCATGACCACGGTCACGCCTATAGATGTTATAACCTGGAATATAAACAGCACTATTTGAAGTGGTGGGTTTTAACCAAGTCTCAGAAAGACACAAAAAGTCAAGATTGGAATGTGTTAGCAACTGTTCAAGTTGTTCAGATTTCGATCCAGCGCTTCTTATATTAAGGTGTCCCCCAAATAAATCTTTAGGTTTAACCTTTGGGTCCCAGAGTACTTTAGCATGGTTAACAGTTTGGAATAGTCTGTATCTCTGTTGTTTGGTGACAGCGTTTAAGAGACACGGCATGAGTAGATGAGACGAGTGCACCGAATCACATGTCACTCCAACTTTTTCCACAGCGCCATTTCGTTTGTTTACCCCAGTATCCGGACCAAAGTTATGTGTGCGTAGTGTCTGTGCCAAAGCATCCGACAAGTTCTTTTTACGCAATGTCTCGGTACCATCTGGGGAAGGCGCATCGAACTTTATCGTAGGAGAAACCTTCAAAGTTCCAAATCTTTCCTTTCCTTAAAAGGTTGTACATATGTTACGTGTTGCATTTCAACTGGTTAGAAACGAAAGTCCGCTCCATTTTTCCTTTTCAGTTTTCGCAGTGACTTCTGCTTCTTCTCCTCTGGGAAAACATGGCCGTGTTGCATTGTGGTATATGGGGCTAAAATGTAGGGTACATTGTGTGTACACTCAAATTAGCTGTGCATTGTGGGTAATTTATAGTGGACTTTATAGTGAATGAAACGGCAGAGAATTTGAACACCTCTACAAAATGGTGAACACACTATATAGTGCACTATTTCTGTGATAGGGAACGGTTTCAAACACAGCTACTGTTTTGCTACTGGTCCAAGTTCACCAGTGTTGAACTCCACGCATATTTGCTTTGCAAATATGCCACCGGAAGCAAATCTTATTCGCCCCTTCGATGGCAAAGTGAACAGGAAGCAGTTAACACCGCCCACATTTCACACAAATTAATCATTGCGATTACATACAAAGATTACATGCAAAGACCCAAATTTGCTGCCAGGACGAAGAAAATGACGCAACGCAAACTTGGCGTCATTCTCGTATATCAAAATATTTCAACTCAAGCGATCAAACTAACGCGGTGCAAAGCGTATTGCCTCATTTCCAATGCATGTTTTGGCTCGACTCAAGTACATTTTTCAATACGCGTCGTGTTCAAAATGCACCCTGTAGTGTACCACATTTTTTTAAATCCGGGGGCATGTGAATAACTACATTGCAGCCGCTATTGACTGTAGCTATCACTGGCCCTCTTTAAAAATAGCGGGTTTGTGCAGGATGTCTGTGACAATTCTCTCTGACCAATAACTTGTCTGCAGTGTTTTAACTCCACTTTCTAGTATTAACACAGCTCACATGGAACCTCGACCGAGGTGGTACCCAAAAAAGTACCAGGTATTACCCACAACTATTGTTAGGCGGGTTTTGTAATTGAGTCAAGTTGAGTAGAGCTGTAACATGCCATGCATTGGAACAGCGGCATATGACCTTTCTTTATTTAAAGGAACACGTCGACTTATTGGGACTTTAGCTTATTCACCGTAACCCCCAGAGTTAGATAAGTCCATACATACCCTTCTCATCTCCGTGCGTGTTGTAACTCTGTCAGACGGCTCCACCGGTAGCTTAGCCTAGCACAGATCCTGAAGGTAACCGGTTCCAACTAGCCTACTGCTCCGAATAAGTGACAAAATAATGCCAACATGTTCCTATTTACATGTTGTGATTTGTATAGTAACAGCGTGTAAAAATAACGTCACATTAACAATTGCCGCTTAGCAAACACGGAACAACATTAGCATGTATTAGGAGTCATGTTTCTGACCACCTGACAAATGTAATTACTACTAACTAATATTCAGTCTCTCTTTAGCTCTATTTTGGTCTCCACCAACTTCTGAGAGACTATTTAGCTTGTAGATGCTTAACTATAATCAAAGCTTGCCGCTAAAGGTTAGGTGCTGGGCAAGTGGTGTATAGTGGGTTTAGCTGACCTTTTTCGTTGGAAAGGTGGAAATTACATTGATGAAAGCGAAGTTTGTGGACTAGAAAACCAAAACAATTAGTCGAAAGCAACTAAAATGCCTGATAGACTTGAGGAGGAACCCCACAGTTAGGTGGCATCTTCCTGAAGCTTTGTCATTATTAGTGACCACACACACATTTAATCTATTGTTAATATAAAAAGTATTGATAGTGCAGCTTAAAAGCAACAGAAGAAAATTTTGATTTATGAAACATGGTGGTGTGTTACCACTATTGTATAAAACCCATATGAGGCAGTGCAATTACAGCCAAACAGCACCTCTCAGCTGTTTTAAAATGATTGTAAAGTACGGCCAAAGTGGTTTAATGGTTAAAAGAGAAGGTCTGTTGTAAGACAAGTGGTTCAATTACAAGTGAGAACATTTTTACATTCACCCTCGGAAAGCTCTGACATCTCTTAGTATTATCCTAAAATATGACTCTGTAGACTAAACGGTGCTTTGCGGAATTATTTCTATTAAAAAGTTGGACCACTTGGACCTCTAAAGGAATCACCGCTGTTGAAAACACATATGAGTAGTTCCATGTACACTGTATTAAAACTAAATTGCTTTGTGGTTCTGGGGTTCAACAATGGGATTACATGAATTACAAGTGGTTTAAATATTGACAGGATTATTAATGACTAGTGTTTTTTTTAATGGTTTTTCAGTACAAATAAAAAGCTATATGCTTGTGCAACCTGAGATCAGATTGCACAAGCATATAGCTTTATAGTTTTTTTCCCATCCGCTTGTGCGATCCTTCCCTATTGGATTTGTATAATCCTTCTCCCACCCTGCCTACTTCTTGGACCAAATGGCAGATGTCCAGTTAGTTTTCCAGCCAGAAATTTGACTAAAATTTTAAAAGGTGGCTAAGCTACTGAACCAACAATCTAAAATCAATTGCATCACAGCTGAACAATAACTGATATTGAACATTGTGAATAAGCATTACTTTGTCCTTAGAGTGAGTTCCGGCAAAGGTTCTTACCTTTTAATTTTGGTCAAATCTTTGGTGCTCAGCACTCAATGCACCAACATATAACAATAAATTTGTTATTTTATTTAGAAAGATCAGACTATATATATATATATATATATATATATATATATATATATATATATATATATATATATATATATATATATATATATAAAGGTTTTCCTGAATAAAACAGTGTGATTCCATTATAAAGATATCCACAGCAGATGGGTACAAATGTTTAAATTTGAGTTAAGGTGGATTTACCCTCCACTGTTTTCTGATTATAGCTTCTCCCTGTGTAGGATGACTTTCTCAGCTGAAGCTGTCTAGCTCATCTGTTTCCCACAGATGGCTTGTCAGTCATTCCGTCTCCAACTCACCAGAGATCCAAAATTACTCAGAAAGTTTTGCTAAGCGTGTCCATCTGAGTCATCCCAACTCTTTGTGTTTCTCACTGATTATGAATATTTCTCTGAGGACTCATGGCTGTCTTCTATTGTCTCCATTGATGGTTGATAGACAGACCATACTCGCTAGCTCAATGGCACATGCAAACACACACACACACACACACACACACACACACACACACACACACACACACACACACTTGCAGGCCTGTGAAGCTGTGTGGATTAAAAAAGAAGAAAAGAAAAAAAAACTCCCTTAATAACAACACAGGCAGAGATAATAAAAGGCACAGTTGGTGAAAAGATGGACCGCAGAAGAATTACACATATACTCCCATACACACTGCAGTTTTACTGTTGGAAACACACCAATCATGGGTACATTGTCTTCCATTACTGCAAGTCAGACAGGTAATCAAGTGGCTGTTACCATGAGTTCTCTCCTCATTAGCACTCATTAGCAATTCCCTCTCCACTCCACTACTTCCATGATCCTGATTATCTGTGGATCTGTAGAGTTGGCTCTACAAGAACACAGACTTCTTAGAGAAGCAGCAACAGACCTCATTTATCAAGTGAGCATGCGGCCAGATTGCATCATTACACCCAACCCATTTATTCTCAGATAATTACTATTTATCAATATTTAGATGTTTTTTTCTAAATGAGGTAACCACTGCATTTAAATCTGACCTTGCAAGCTGATTTCATTCAAGTCAGGAAAGAATTGCACAGCTCACATTTAAATGGAGCTCCACTGATTTTACACACCAGTTTCAATTTACATACTTGGGGCGTCCAATTGAGCCTGTGGAAACAGTACCAAAACTCAGAGACAGAGCTCAAAAACCAGAAGACCAAGCAAGGTAAAAAAAAAAATAAATAAATAAAAAAAACTCACTAGAGGCACACAAGGAAAAAAGGCACAAACAGTACAAGCATTGGCGATTTTAGCCCCTTTTTAGTGCTTCAAGTTAGAGTTTGTGGACTTGTCTGTTAGTGACAGAAGACAAACAATTACAGGATCAAAGGGCTTGAAACAGGCGTAATATCCTGTGTCGCTGTTGCCAATGCTATGCCCGTCTAACCCAGTCAAGGAAAGGGTTAACAGAAACGTAGTGTTGGCCAATCGGAGGTGGTTGTGCCAGACTCCCGCCTTTGGCTGAGTCTCGTTCTATCTAATCTGTCAGAGGGAGAGCAGGAGTGTGGTTGTGAAGTTTAATGTTGGTGGTCCCCGGAGAAGAAGTTGGTAATTTCAATGGCGCAGATTAGAACCCAAATTGGAAAGTAAGCAACTAAAACTGCTGAATGTTAGAACATTGTGTCAATTTGGTTGTTATTCCTGTGATTTATAAAGTGTCAGCTTTAGTTCCATCATAGTATTAATAGTGTCAAAAAAACGTTAGCTGACGTTGTTGTTGTTCAGTAGCTAGCGCAGAGATTATCGTCTCATGAAATTACTGAATTAGGAGGGGGGTTAACACTTTTGCAAGGCACAGCATCTGTGTCACATTCTCATTAGGGGCTGAGCCCCCCTGAAGGTCTGATCCTAGAATCGCCCCTGAGTACAAGACAAACTGGCACAGGACTGAGGAAAAGGGCAGGTATATACACAGACACAGGGGAGACAATTGGACGTAGGTGCAGCGCATTAGGGGAGGGGTAGTAATCACACATGGCGGGAAGGCCGACAAAGACCAGGACGTGAAGTGACATGAAACTAGACAAGATGGTTAGTATCAAAATAAAAACAGAAAGTGGCAAAAACATACAGAAATAAACGGTATTATAATGTAAAATTACTTATGAGCGGGAGCTAGATAGCTATTTCTAAAACTTTGGAGAGTTAAGTGTATGTTATAGCTGTGGGAATGTTTGCTTTTTTTGCCTGAGCTTTAGCCAATAGCCTACAGTAAATTAGGACAGATTCACATTTGTTCAAGTCTTTCTTCAAACAATATATGCCCATTTGTACATTGACACTGTTTTTGTTTGCTGTATGGTATCTTCCAACATTCCTTGTGGAGCTATGTTTGAAAGATTGTAACACAAAGAGGGAATACTGTACTTCAGACTTAGTAATTTTGGAAGATATCCACGTGATTTGACTAAGACATAATGCTGAAGCCTCATAGTAGCTTTGGATGAATGTTTTTAAATGTACTTTTGCACAGAACAAGGACTGTGGTTTTTGTCACACATTGGGAAGTTATGTCTTTGCAAAAAAAATGAACCGCAAATTTCATCCTGAAATGCAAACAAGATTTTAACAGCTTACTGTTTCTACCACTCAGCACTACTGACTCCAGTGGTTACAAGCAGACATCCTCAAGATAACACAATCCTGTTAATGTAACTGTCACTGTTGGGACGTGATACAAGCCACCAGCACAGAATATGTCAAAGTAATGGAGCATTGCAGTGGGAAGCGACTGTGTCCTTTTTGAAAAAGGCATGTATTTTTGAAATACTGTTCAGTGATTTATTGGGTAACAGCAACAACTTATATTGCAGCATGTATATGTCTTAGTTTTAGCACGTCATTCTATTGTGGATGCTAATGACCAACCTTTTTAAATATGGCATTTTGGATGGTCGAGGGAAGGTACAAAAAGCATGAATTGATGCTTTGTAAAGTGTAATATATTTATTCTTGTACATGTTACTGTATCACTGCATAGGAACATCTCTTTCTTCCTTGATTGTTCTTAGTCGCCACACACAAAAACAAAATGAGCTTTCTTGCAAAATTCATTCTCCATAACCCGGGTAAAACCTGCTACTTTCCCTGATCTTTTCTTTGAGGATTTCATTACATCTGCAGACTCATTTTCATCGTGTCTGACAATTTAATCTCACTAACATTTTATTGACCCGGCAGTTTTCAAAGACACAGTGAGCCACTAACAGCAGAGAGACACTGTCGTTCCCTTCGCTCCTGCATTCAAATCTCCTGAACCTCCTGTTCTACCCCATTGAATTGATTGGAAATATAACATAGACATAACACCTGTAAATTTGGCTCGAGGCTGCTGTGTGAGTGTGTAAAAATTATTTGGATTCCTGTTTTGGCAAATGCCTTCTTTCAGTGTGCAATTCTACAGATTATGTCAGTGTGACAGCAAGTGGGAAACTTTCCACAATCATTTTTTAAAAGACATTTCAGCAGTGGAATATGTATTGGTTTCAACAATGGCATTATAAATGAGGGCTTGCATCAGCGCTGATTAATGAAGTCTTCATTATCTCCTGTTTTCCTGCTTCTTTTCATTCTCGCTCTGGTGCGGTCTCATTGTTTTGTCTGGTTAGATTGCCCGATTTTGTACTCCGTAATGAGACGGGGAACAATGGCAGAGTACTTTTTCACTTCTCCTCCTTTGCGATACTTCTTCTTTTGTTTGCATCCTCAATAAATGACTCCTGAATGTCATTCTTTTTATAGCTCTCTCTCCCTCATTTTTTGTGAGCAATTCTCATTGATTCTTAACTATGAATGGTGACTGAAATGAATGAGAAGACCTTTTCATTTCTAACACTGCTGACTTTTCATTGGGTTTGTAGGCGGTTATAAACCAAAACACAAATTTATGAAATTTGAATGCGTATGTTTGCGTGATTTTCAAATGTGACTAAATGTCAGATGTCACCTGTGTTGGGTGACTGTCTTTTTGAAGGTATAGCGGTTGTAATGCTACATGGCAGTGTGCATTCCTATTAGATGCTATCACAGAAATGAAATTACCATCAGTTAATTTAATTTTGATAAAATTAGGCTAATAGAAGTGTGCAGTGCTCTGTGCTGAATATTAATTGAGTGAACACAATTATACATTCATGTGGCATACAGCTGCACAGGCTGCATTTCAAGGCTTTCTTTTTCTTCCTTTGCTATTCCTCCTTCCTAGGGCTCTCTCCCACTCTTTTCCTTTCTCTGACATAATCTTGACAAAAAGAAGAGCACAGTAATAACAAAAGCCAGCCACTAAAGTCAATAGATTACTTTTGTCTGGCAGTGCAGCACATAAGCGACACAATGGAATTACATACATTGCTCCTCTCCACTTAAAGAAAAAACAAATAAATCTAAGTAGTGCTTGAATGTTTTGGAGGCTTGTAAATGAGAAACGGAGCATTCTTGGTGACAGTCGTACAAACTGTTGTCGAGAAGTTATTGTGTCGGTGGAGACTATTGAATCTTTTTCCTAACACCTGAGACTAAATGATGCATGCTCACATCAAGAGTTGTTTAAAAGCATGTTGGGACTAGTCCAAGTGTAAAGTGTTTGAGGGTCACTCTTTTAACACAGAAGTTTTTCTTGCATGATTGAGACCAAGTCCTGTCGATGATTACCCCTACAAATTAAATGTTGAAGGTGTGTGGCTATGCAAGGCCGGCCTGTAGCGGCATGACTCTAGGGAAAGCAATGTCAGTCAACACGGCGACTTTCTCGCTAGATTTAGTGACTTTTCAGACCCTCTTACAGCATTATTTCTAAAAAGCAACTAGTGATAAATTTAGGAACTTATTCAGACCATCAGGAAAAAAGTGAGACATACATATATTGCAGTTGAGTCCCATGCATGCAGCTCAGATTAGTCCCAGTACACGGCTCTTCTGCCAAAAGCACGGGGTCTCTCCCTCTCCTCTCATGCCGTGACACAACCGCTAAGCTTTATATAAATGGCATGCAATGACGTATGACGTCATCTGCCGACTCTAAGCAACTTTTGGCGCTAGTACTAGCACTTTAATTGGAAAAGTTACACTACCAATAAGCACAGGTGTTACTGATTACAATACCAATAGTCTCGCATTGCCAGACCTTCCTCCACAGTGCTGCAGAGGAGGGTCTGGTTAGTCCACACAGCATTCTGGGATGGGAGAAAAACATGCTCTGATTTATCGGCATTTCTTTAAACCAATCACAATCGTCTTGGGCGGTTCTAAGCGCCGGACGGAGCCATGGTGCCGCCGCAAAATAGCCTCGGGAAGGAACTTGTGTATGTGTACATGTGTACGTTCAAAAGTTGTTTTAGTCGTGCAACAGAAAACTCAGATTGGACAGATCCCGAAAGTGGAACGTTGTGAATATAGACTACACTACCAAAGTGTCCCAGTGAGAGTGACGGTGAGCCAGTGTGCACGATACCAGGACCCTAAAATCAAAGTAGTTTTCCCTACTATGACAAGTCAAAATATCTTCCATTAAAAAGGCCCATTGTGAGCATGTTAGCATAGCAATGTTAGCATTTAGCTCAAAGCAATGCTGTGCCTATTTAAGGCCTCATAGCTGCTAGCATGGCTGTAAACTTTAAGGCTTGTTCGTTCGGCAAAAAAGTTGAACCTGGCTCAGCTTTTGCCGCAATGCAACTTGACGTTATCAAGGCGCTGTGCTGGCCAATCACATGCACACATTCCCGGTACATTATTTTGTAACATGAACGCCATATTTCTACTGTTTACCTCGTATTTGTGACAACAGATAAGATAATTGCCGCCGTGATAACATTCCAGATTTGTAAAATCCTGCCTGAGTAGTTTTGGTATCTGAAATGCCTTTAAAAACATGAATAAAGTTACTTTAACTGGACTTTCATCTGAATGCCTGCTCAGTCTTGTTCATTGTTGAGGGATTCTACAAGGTCAAAATGTGGGATTTAAATATTAATTATTAGACATTTTTGCTTTCAAGTGTCAAGTCACATCAAACCTTTAGAGCATCACACTTCACACACAAACATAGTATTTTCTCACCTGCTGTCATGTCTAACCTGCTGCGTCCCCATTGCTAGGAGTAAAAGAAGAGCTCTTAGGACGACACAGTTTTCATCTTTCTGTGTGTATCTATGGGTTGCTGTGTGTGTTGTACCTGTATGTGTGCATGTGTAAAATTCATCCAGCTATTGATTTAGGCAGCATGTAGAGCAGCGGATACTGAGCCTGCCTTTTAACTAAATGATGTAAACGCTTCCCGTTTAGTCAAGATTACTGCTCAACCTTTTCTTTTTCACCTTAATGAGATGAAGTATTATTAAGCTTCCACCATCTGTTCAATATTAGAGTTCTCCAGACTGTTGCTGCACTTTTAGCATTGCTATTAGTTTGCTTTAATGAGGAGTTTCAGGGAGGAGAAGAGAGGGAGACTGGAAGGAGGGACAAGTGTGATGGGCATAATAAAATAGTGAGAGGAGAGGAAAATCAAACAAAGGATAGGAAAGCAAAGCAGAAGAAAGCAAAGGAGTTGGCCCACCTCTGTATTGGCTTAACCCTCAAAGCCACTATACCAGGCAATCCTACATCAAAGCACCAGCACAAGCAACCACACACACATACATTATGCAAAAGCACATATCCATTTTGCATGTATACTTTATTTGCATTTCAAACATGCTTACATTTGTATTTGTATTCAACTAAACCCACAAATAAGCCCTAATCTTGCTGCATTGCTGACATGGTTGCACCTTTTGGAAATTGAGCTGAGGCTGATCATCGTTACTGATCCCAGTAGACAACTACTCACTCTCTCTCTCTCTCTCTCTCTCTCTCTCTCTCTCTCTCTCTCTCTCTCTCTCTCTCTCTCTCTCTCTCTCTATCTCTCTCTCTCTGTGTAAGAACACCCATGTGAGATTTACGCAAATACGTAGTAACCTATTTTACCAAGTAACCTAGCAACACTACATTCAGCTGGTTAGAAGTGTGTGTGTATGTGTGTGTGTGTGTGTGTGTGCGTGTGTGTGTGTGTGTGTCCATCCCTCTGCCTCTATCTGTGATTTGCATCTGTGGACACGGCTGCAGCCTGTATCCATGTATATGTGCAGCATTTGGAGGAGTTAGAAGCGATCCCTTGCTGGGAATCAATCTAGTTTGTGAGTAACTTCTTTTTCTGATTTCAACTTACAATTTCAACTTAAAGTACGTCCTGCTGCGATTTTTTTCCTTCCCTGTGATCAGCTATCAGTCGAACCCTGGGTCCAGAACGTCGTTAAGGTTTGAGTTTCTGTAGCTTCATTTTTATCTTGGAAACAGTAGTTCAAGTTTTTCTTTGTCACATGCATAGTCATACACTTACAACAAGCAGTGAAATGAATTCCTGACTCCACTCCAACTGTGCTATCACATAACTAATAGCATAATAAGTTAAGTTATAAAATAAAAGTTAAGTTTAAAACATGAATAAATAAAAAGCTAGAGATAACGATTTACCACCCAGACTACCCCTACTCATAAATATAATAAATAGTTTTAGTTGGCAGCTCCACAAGGTTCATGGAGGTCCATTTATTTTTATTTTTATGTTCAACCAAGGTTCATCTATTGCTGCTCATGCTTAATGATCAGTTGTTCTAAAAAATCTTCTGACATCACAATCAGGTGAAAAACAGAGGGTTTTAAAAGTCATTTCAGAAGCGTTGACAATTTAAGGGAACCAAACTTTATGACAGTGGGAAAACACTTTGAATTGTTGTATTGTGTGTGTGTGTGTGTGTGTGTGTGTGTGTGTGTGTGTGTGTGTGTGTGTGTGTGTGTGTGTGTGTGTGTGTGTGTGTGTGTTTGGTTCCTCTGAGCTGTGGTTTTTGCATCTACCTTTGATGTTCTGTCAGGAGAGTTTGTAATACAACATTACATGAGCGACTAAAGAGATAGAGAGCGACAGAGAAGGAGAAGCGACGTGTTGAGAGAGTGGCAGAGAGAGTGAGCAAAGGACAGACAGAAGGAAAGAGTTATGAAGTGACAAGTAAAGACTAGTAAGTAAAGTTTATTTATATAGCACTTATCACAGACAGAGTCACAACGTGCTTCACAGGCAAATAAATACATCAAAACAAATCGATACTCATAAACAGCACAATAAATCACAGTAAATTATAATAAAACACAAAATCATAACATAAAAAGTGAATACAGTCAACAATGTGGCTAAACGAACACCTGACTAAAAAGATGCGTCTTTAGCTGCTTTTTAAAGATTTCAACAGATGCCGTCACTCTTAAAACATGGCAAAGCGTTCCATAGTCTAGGAGCAACCGTTTCAAAAGCTCTGTCACCTTCAATTTTCAGCTAAGTACGGGGTACAGCCAGTAAACCCTGATCTCAATGATCTGCTGACAATATAAGGGTGAAGCAGATAACTAATGTAGGCCGGTGCCTGACCTTGATGGCTCTGTATGTAATTACAAGAATGTTAAACTGGATCCTGAATTTAACAGGTAGCCAGTGCAAAGAGGCCAGGATAGGGCTAATGTGACATGACCTCTCTCACTTTGTCAACAGCCTAGCAGCAGCATATGGACCAATTGTAAACTATCTACAGACGATTTACTGAGGCAAGTAAAAAGATAATTACAGTAATCCAAATGTGACGAAAGGCATGTGTGATCATTTCTAACAACACAAGTTTTACAATTTTGCTGAGGTGGAAAAAACAAGTGCGGGTTAAGGGCTTGACATGTTTGTCAGGCTCATAGCCTAATCTAAAGTCACACCAAGATTTCTTAGGCTGGAACACACATTGGAGTTTAGTGACCCAATACTGCTAGCTACCTCAGAAACAATGCTGTCCGCTGCAACAATCAAAACCTTAGTACAGTATTGTTGGCATTTAACTGAAGAAAGTTACTGGCCATCAAGTCCTTTATAGCAGACAGACACTCCTGTAAAATATTTAAATTATCAATCTGGTCAGGTTTAAAAGAAACACAATTGAATGTCATCTGCATAGCAGTGATATGAAATAACTTTAAATATACTGATAATGTGCCCAAGAGGAAGCATATAAAGGAGAATAAAATTGGTCCCAGAACCGAACCCTGGGGCACCCCACATGATAAGGCAGTGAACTCAGACATATAATAGCCAACGGCCACAGAATTCCTACCTAACAAATATGAAGAAAACCAATCAAGGGCTTTCCCAGAGGTGCCCACTCACTCTCTGAGCCTGTCTATCATGATGTGGTGATCAACAGTATTGAGAGCTGAGGAGAGAGGATGTGGATGGAGGAAAGAGTGACACAAAAAAAGAGACATATAATGCTGACAGGAAGGAGGAGGGAGGGTACACTTAGCTTCTGTGTGTTACAGAAAAGTGTGTACAGTACGTGACTGAGAACAGGATGTGACTGTGTGTGTGTTGAATGACCATAACCCGAAGGTTAAGGCCTAATGTGTACTGACTGACTCTCTGAATGCCTGTTGTGCTATTTTCTTATTGCTTTTGATCTCTGTTTGACCCTGTCTTATATCATCAGCAATGTCCTCACATGTTATCCGAGGTAGATTGGGAAAATGCAGGCCAATTACAAGCGAGCAGCACTGTGCTAAGTGGTGTTGGTATTTTCCCTCTCATTAAGTCACAGCCTTCTCAGCCTATAAACATACAGCTTTATGCTAAATGTGTTTCTTCATCATGTTCATTAAATCAAGCTAGTGAATGTTGGCTAAAAGGCTGTTTTGAATACACAGAATACATTTTGATATGGGCCTTTATTATATGCAAGAAGAAAATATTAGTAGTTTGTCATTGTTGAAGTGCCACAAAACCTCTTAGAGAGGAGGAAGGGGTTGATGGATTGGCGCACAAAGTGTCTGATTCTAACACTGGAGACTGCTGCGCATCCTATCAAGTTTTCTAAAGTCTTAAAGAGCCCCTATTATGCTTTGGTGGATTTTTCCCGTCTTTGAGTGAGTTAAATAGTTGAACTGTTGTTTTTATCATGGGTACTGTCACACAGAACGTGAATATTACACGGTGATAAAGCGGCATGATTTGTTTTCAAAACTAGGTTGATTTTTCTGAGCTTTCGCGAAGGGAATAAAGACATCAACCAATTACGTTGTGTTGTTTACTTCGGATCCTAATACAACGACACAAAGGCTGCTGGCCGACCCATACAGATGGCAAATGTTATTACTCCTTTCAACCATGTCAAAGGCAGCGTTTACCAGAGACTTCAGAGAGTTCAGACATTTCCCAATGAAAACCCTAGACACATGCTACACTGTTTTCCAGAGGAAATTAAATTCACTGAGTATTTTGTTAAAAGGAAACTCAATAATTAGCTTACAGTAGCTTAGCTTTTCCTGCTTCTGGGGGGAGACAGGGCTGGAGTATCCAGAGCTAGCAAAAGAGTACCAGTATTATGGTGTTACCTTGAAGGCATTGTGGTCTTGTATGGGTATTGGGTCACCACAAGCAAATATTCTGATAAAAAAATGAAAGTTCAAAGAATTGAACTTGAATTTTAAGTGATTTTAAAAAAATGTTTACCTTACAGGTCCTGTAAACTTCGGACTTGTTAAACTCCTGCTGCATAATTGTTTCTGCTAAGTGTTAGAGGGGGAATGAAAGTAAAGCCCTTGACAGAAAAGGCAGTCGGACTGATCAGTCGGCTCCCCGAGGTCCAAGAAGTGCCTCTGAACACACCGAAGTGACGCCGACTTGAGCGTACGTTCTGCGCGTGCGTGAGACGTAATACGTCTCCATAACAGCAGGGGGCGCCAATCTGTATTGTCGCCCAAAAAATGAAAACCGGCAGCAGATTGGACGAATGCGTCACGTGGGTTTGACTGCTCCTGGACTGTACAACCGGGCATAATGGCGGCTCCATTCAGATTATGAGCTCACATTTTACAAAGATAGTTCACCGAAACTTGTTTCTGAAAACATTTTAAGCGAGAAATAGGCCATGCAGTTGCTGAATCTGTCTTCATTCCAGATCGAAAATGGTCAGTTTAAAAGATTTTCGTCAGATTTTGAGAGGCGTTAGTCATTTCCGGGTTAGCGCTCCACCAATCAGATTGGTCATTGAGTCCGACTGCCGGCCTTCCGATTCAACATATCAAATGGCCGACGGCTCCTCCAACTGACAACGGCACGGAACACACCGAACAGACTCGAGTCACTGACCTCACAAGACGGCCGATTATCGGGTGGGTGTGTCAGGGCCTTAAAGGAATGGGAGATAGGAGGATGGAAAAAGCAGGTTGTGCAGGAGAATATGGGAATGATGAGAGATGGGAAAACAGGGCAAGAGGAGGAGGAGACTAGGAGAGCAAGATGGAGGAATTGCCTCCTAGGCACTTTTACATTTTTGGGAGCATATTTCCCCTGTGCTGTGGCCATCATCTCTCTTTCTCCCATTCTGTCTCACACTTTCTCTCTGCCTCTCTCCAATGTTTCCTCTTCGTCTTTCTTGCATTTCTGCTATATTTTCCAACTCTCTGACCCTAGTCTCTGCTCCTTATAGGCATATCAAGTTACATTCAATTGTCAGCCACCATTACCAACACCTATTTTTATTTCCAGGGTACCCATCTGCACTACCATTTTTGTATATTAACTCCTGCCAGTTCCCCCCTGAATGTGTGCAGCTACAACATCTTTATCCAAAAATAGATATGAAAGTACGTATTAGGCCAGAAGCTGCCTTGCATTTTTTTAAAACCCTAACCCTTAACTTTTCTTCATATTTCTTTATTCCACATGGGTCTCCCTCTCCGTGTGCAAAGACTTGACTAGCTGCAGCTGTCCGGCCCTGCAGTCATATTTTACGGGGCCTCTTCCGCGGGTCACCCTTGAAATGTTCCATCTTACCCATCATCCTTGGTTCTTCCTGGATCATGATGGGTTAGCTACGGTAGTCACCCGGCTGCCAGAGTAGTGTGTGTGGTGTGTGTTTGTGCATTTCAGAGAAGGCAGTGGGAAAATAGATCATTCATGGCTAAAAGCTGAGAAGAGCAAATCAGTCCTTCTGCCAGTTTCCCAGCATGCATATCTCTTTGGCTGGTGAAGAAGGAAGAGCAGGCCAACACACAGCTGAGCCAATCCTCTATTATTTCCATCCTCATTTTTATACGTTTTACTATTGTCTATCCCACTCCCCATTATGAATGTGCACAGCTCCAGTGGTTAGTCGCATCTGTGAAGTCTACTGTACTGGCACATATGGACTGATACCAGACTATGAAAACTTTTCCATTGTTTGACTACAATTCTATAAGAGCTCTGTGCAGTTCCACTCCTTGTATTTTCAAATGAGTCGACATATCTGCCTGTGAGCACGCTGTATCTTTGTTCATTGTATCTGCAGTCAAACAAAGGCAGTTTTTAGGCACACAATACCCACTGCCTTCCAGCGTTAGCCCATTTCAATAAAAGCCAAGACTGTAGCTGCCTTGTCGAAATGATTGTCTGCTATTGTGTCCCACTCTGGTAGCAAAATAAAACCCTATTTAAAGTAATACATGTAATTCATAACATTGTGTAGATGTTAACAAATGGGTTTATGTAGCAGGATATTTATTGGGCTTGGGTAACATTGTTAGAAAACCAAACTACTTGTTTAGGTTTAGAAAAAGATCATTGTTTGGGTTAAAATAAGTATGTTTGTTACATAATTTAACTTACGTCTTTGACGTAGGTTAAGTACGTTACCAACACATTCTCACTCCCAGCGTGTCAAAAAACAACGCTTGGTCATTTTTCGACGTGCTAGGGTAAAACCACTTAGGATTACAGAAAGATTGTGGGTGGGGTTAGAAAATTAACGTTTAAGTGACACGCGGGACGAAAACAGGACACGGACCCTGGTCTCCCAGGTGAAAGTCCTGTGTCATTTGACCAATCCACCACCACAACCGACCTCATTACGCGATTTTTAGGTCTCTTACACTACTCGCTACAGTTGTCGCTCTTAATACTACGTCACCTTACAGCGCAGCGGTTGAGCTACTGCTCTGCCCGGTGAGCCCCATACAGACTTTCGGAGTAAAATTTTTATCACTATGTGTATTTCAACTTGTGGGGTGAATTTTTGGAATGTCCACATACACTCACCTAAAGCATTATTAGGAACACCATACTAATATTGTGTTTGACGCCCCCTTTCGCTTTCAGAACTGCCTTAATTCTTTGTGGCATTGACTCAACAAGGTGCTGGAAGCATTTTTTAGAAATGTTGGCCCATGTTGATAGGATAGCATCCCCCACACCATTACACACCACCACCACCAGCCTGCCCAGTGGTAACAAGGCATGACGGATCCATGTTCTCATTCTGTTTACACCAAATTCTGACTCTACCATCTGAATGTCTCAACAGAAATCGAGACTCATCAGACCAGGCAACATTTTTCCAGTCTTCAACTGTCCAATTTTGGTGAGCTCGTGCAAATTGTAGCCTCATTTTCCTATTTTTAGTTGAGATGAGTGGTACCCGGTGGGGTCTTCTGCTAGTGTAGCCCATCCGCCTCAAGGTTGTGCATGTTGTGGCTTCACAAATGATTTGCTGCATACCACGGTTGTAACGGTTATTTGAGTCAAAGTTGATCTTCTATCAGCTTGAATCACTCGGCCCATTCTCCTCTGACCTCTAGCATCAACAAGGTGTTTTCGCCCCCCAGGACTGCTGCATACTGGATGTTTTTCCTTTTTCAGACCATTCTTTGTAAACCCTAGAAAGGGTTGTGCGTGAAAATCCCAGTAACTGAGCAGATTGTGAAATACTCAGACCAGAACGTCTGGCACCAACAACCAGGCCACGCTCAAAGTTGCTTAGATCACCTTTCTTTCCCATTCTGACATTCAGTTTGGAGTTCAGGAGATTATCTAGACTTGGACCACACCCCTAAATGCATTGAAGCAGCTGCCATGTGATTGGATGATTAGATAATTACATTAGCGAGAAATGTAACCGGTGTTCCTAATAATCCTTTAAGTGAGTGTATAAATCAATTAATATACTGTAGATGCACAAAAACATGTTTTAAGATGTATAGGGATGAGGAAGGATTGGTGGGATGAATGTTAGTTAATGGTTAAATCTGATTGAATGGTTGTTTGTAAGTCGTATACATGATTACGCGTTTATTGTTATGGAGAAGAGGTTTTTTTTACTCCTTTCCGGACATGTAGTATTTATGTATGTTCAGACGCTAATAGGTGATTTTTGCGTAGGTATCTGACACTAAGAGCCACTGACCAAGGGTTAGGGTTAACAACATACGAAAACAACATACGAAAACAACAAACGTAACGTAGACAAGTCAACGTTGACTTTTGGTTTTACACGGGAAACAAACAGCAGCTTCCTGGGTGAAAGTCCTGTTGGTGTGTCTGACCCAACTAATGTAGGTAGACTGATTAGAAACATATTGGTAATACGCCAAAGACAAACTTAATCCAGAACAAAAAAACTTTTCCCTGGAAACGTGATTGAGAATGCAGTCTCTTTGTATGGGAATTAAATATTTAGGAGACAGGTCTGCATATTTACCGTATTGACATGAGAGGGGTATTCCCTCACCACCACCAGTGTCTAGACTGCATCTGGGGATATGCCTACTCATGCCTTCTTTCTCTACCTCTTAAATTATTTAAAGGTCCCATGGCATGAAAATGTCACTTTATGAGGTTTTTTAACATTAATATGCGTTCCCCCAGCCTGCCTATGGTCCCCCAGTGGCTAGAAATGGTGATAGGTGTAAACCGATCCCTGGGTGTCCTGCTCTGCCTTTGAGAAAATGAAAGCTCAGATGGGCCAATCTGGAATCTGCTCCTTATGACAGAGATGTTTACAAGTCATTTTTTTGGAAGTCCAAGTCGAGTCTCAAGTCTTTGAGCTCGAGTCCAAGTCAAGTCTCAAGTCTTTTGCCATGAGTCCAAATCAAGTCTCAAGTCTCTGGCCATCTGAACTGTCCCTAACACTGTATTGTTAAATCTTATGACTTCAAAGCATGTCCTGTAGCTACCATCCATACAGTACAGTATCAAAATCAGTTGTGGGATAACTTTAAGGGGTCTACTTAACACAACCCTCTATCCCTCGGACCTGGTGAAATATTAACCTAAGTCTGTCACATCATATGTATACAACTATAAAGATACAATGTGCCTGTTCCCAGCATTAGCACAACACTTTGCGATGGTTAGCTTGTTACCTGTGGCGATATATGCTAAATTTAACGTCTCTTTCACTCAAAAAAATGTCTAATGTCGAAGTGTTGAAACGCGACACCAGTTACAGAACACCATGCATCTCAGTGTCAGTCCAAATTACGCACAATAAGCAGTTTGAACTCACTGATGTAATGCCATTTATTTTCTAAGTGTTAGTACGCTCAGTGAAACTGAGTCCAGCGCGAGGGAGATCCGACTCAGAGGAGAGGTTAGTGAGGCCAGCGTCTCCACGGCAGGTGACAGTGCACACGGATCCGCTGCACCACGCATGGATGAAATAATGAAATAGTAAATAGGACTACAGCAACAGAAATATGTGCAGAATTAAGTCGACAGTTGGGTACACCTTGTTCACTTTATAGCCTACAAATCCTCCACGGGATCAATTACGCATCACGAGTTTGCCCACCCGACACAGCGTTTGTTCCTGGGGAGATGGATCCGTGCGTCCTGCCTCCTGTGCGCCATGGATGTCTCAGCCTCAGCAACTACTAACTATAAAGATACAATCTGCCTGTTCCCAGCATTAGCACAACACTTTGCGATGGTTAGCTTGTTACCTGTGGCGATATATGCTAAATGTAACGTTTCTTTCACATTAGCGTGAGTGACTGACCTATCTGGGTGCGTTTTGAGATGCCTGATGAAGTTCGATGTTGTTGATCCGGTGCCACACACCTTGCATTTAGCTGTTGGCTTACTGCCACTGTTTACCAAGTTATTGAAAGCAAAACTAATGACAAAAGGCACAACTCCGGGAGGACTTGGTGTCGCCATGTCAATGTATTTTATGTGAGTGCGCGCACATAAGGCATAACGCATGCGTTATGTTGCACATTATGGCAAAGGGCAGGGGACATGAGGCTCATCATACGTTTCCCCAACGTATATGCGCCAATAAAGAAAATAGAAATACATGAATTCATTTATATTTAAAAAGCAATAATTGCATGAAAACATGTTGACGAGTCTCAAAGCTCGACTCTGAAGTCTTTTGGGTCAAGTCCGAGTCAAGTCTGAAGTCAGCTGTTTGTGCGACTTAAGTGCGACTCGAGTACCCAGTACAACATTTTGTATATTTGCAACTAAGTCTCTCCTGGTTGAAATAGTTTTGACATAGCATATATATGAAATATTTTCAACAAGTCCTCCAAACCATACAAGATATGGATTGTTAATTCCTACCCTGTAATACGACCCACCGGAGCGTTTCATGAATTAGTGCCCCTAGCGGTGGCAGGAAATAAGACCCACAGGGGTGTTTCTCGGTCCTCATATTTAAACCAGAGAACGTAACGGTCGCGGTTTCAAACATGCCGTTAACATTGTGAAACAATCGCAGTTTGGTTAGGCTTAGGCACAAAAACTACTTGGTTATGTTTAGAAAAAGATTGTGGTTTGGGTTCAAATCTGTTACGTTACTTTACTTCTGGTTACGCACACAACGCAGAACGTGACATAGTTCCCTTTGTTCAGTTTGTTTTGTTTGTTCCATGAACAACAAAAAAACTTGCAATTTACTTGTATTTCCAAACGGAACATGAACCCCAGTCTCCTGGGTGAAAGTCCTGTTCCGGAAATTTGTTTGTGACCCAGCCACCACCCCAACCAAGCTCCTTACGCGGAATCATTCGCTCTTATTCATCATCTTATTTCCTGCTTTGCTCCTGTTTTTTACTTACTTACTTTTTTAATTAGTACGGTCACTAGAGGGTACCGCCACTACGCTCTCTAAATGGAAATATGAGTCGTAATTGCTGCTTGAACAAACATTTTTAGGGGGAGGACAGTCTCAATATTTTACAATAGATTTTCATTCTCTGGAAGGGACAACTTTTACCATCCACTGGTTCATTGATGCTTAACGATCACTGGCTTGTTTACAGCTGTGCAGCAATCAGCTGACTAGTCACTTCCAATCATATAAAGGTGTTTCTGTCCACCAAAATCTGTAATGGCATTTGTTGTACTGAGCAGGAAGAAGGGACAAGCATGCAGGCATCAATTTCCCAGATTTCAAAAATGTATTCACCGGCCACAAAAAGAAAAAGAAAAAAAAACAATGTCATTAGGTTTGTTCAGTTAGGGTGAGGAAAAAAAAAAAAAACTTAACAGTACACAAAACACTGGCCTTCCTCAATATTCCTGGAGAGTGAAAAAACAGGCCAACCAGTTTGCTGTCTTCCAAACCCTTTTATACCCTGTTGCCTGTGGCCAATCAGAGAGGATCTCTGGGATTAGTGCCAATTTAACCCATCAGCTAATTTGGAGCTGAATGATACTCAATTGTACTTTGACAAAAAAAATTTAATTGTACCCTCTCAAAAGGCATATCAAAACATACAAACAAGCAAACATTCCCTTCTTTGGAACTGACTAACATTACAGCAGAAAATGTTCCTCTTAAAAAGAATTAGGAAAATAAGGAACATACAAAAATGTTCTTAGACAGAGAGAGTTGTTGTGATTTAGACTATGAAGAGTATGTTTATTTCAACTTATGGGGTGAATTTGTGGAATGGTTTTAATAAACAAAGTCCACATATAAATCAATTCAAATACTGTGGATGCACAAAAACATGTTTTAAGATGTATAGGGAGGAAGGATTGGTGGGATGAATGTGAGTTAATTGTTGCAGTTATATCTGATTGAATGGTTGTTTGTAAGTCGTATACATGATAAATATTGCGTTAATTGTTATGGAGAAGAGGTAGGACCGTATAAGTGTATACTTCTTTTTACTCCTTTCCGGACATGTCAAATGTATTTGTTTTTTATGATCATGAGTATATTGGTATATGTTTACGGTTCACTTTATTTGTTATTCTTGTTTTGCTTTTATTATTATTATTATTTTTGTCCAGCATGTCAGGGAATTAAAGTCCCCCTACAGAAAACCTGTGTGAGCAGAAAGACTACACACAAGTAATTAAAAGCATTTCTCAAACATCCCAATTTCACAGCACATATACAGTAAATGTTGATCAGATGAGCGAGAGGAATGTGCAGCTTCCTCTTGGCATACATGCCAACATTGAATCAAGTAAATTACACATTGACCCAGACTCCAGACACAAGAACATTTCCTATAAGTGAGGAAAAATATATCAAAATGCGTTTATCATTATGGTATTTCAGTTGTTGAATTTACAGGATCTCACGGACGTGTAACACACTTTGACCCACAACTCACAGAGATGGCAGAGAGAGGGCAGACTCAGCTGTTGGCAAAGTGGGTCAGAGCAGCTGCCATGATCGCATAAATATTTAAAAAGAAGCAGCTCCAGACTAAAGCCTCTGTAACAATCAGGTTGATGCCAAGCAGTGTTAAACAACGACAGAATGTTGTACAGCTCCAACTCCCTACTGAGCAGTTGCACAATAGTCCTGCCTGCACAGAGAGGAGGGGGAAGAGAGTTGTCCAAAGAGGAATTGAAATATAGAAAAAGGAGAAAAAAAAATGTGGAGTGCAAAAGGGAAGGAAGTAAGTATGAAATAGTGGCAGTACGTTCAGATTTGAAGACATCCCTGAAAACGTACACACAAAAACATAAGAATCTTCTATTATTTGGTGTATAAAACGGGTGTACATAATACTGTAACACTTTAATTATCTAACAAGAAATGGAGCAGAGAGAACACCGGTGGATGACAGATAGATCAGTAGAGGCCAAGTGATGAAGCATGGAAACAAACTTTGTTATTAACTCCACACAGAGAAGTGCTGACAGGCAGAGAGCCACACGGACTGACAGGGTAAAAAAGAAGAAGAAAAAAAGAAAGGAGGAGAGCGTAGGGAGGGAGAGACATGACTGGAGGATGGATAGAAGTAGGTCAGGAGGAGAGACGGAGAGGAGAGGGAGACATGTGGAGAGATGGATCGAGGGAAGGAAAGAAAGGAAAGAGACAGCCAACGTTCAGCTGCGTCTTTTCTACCTCTCTATATCTTTCCAGTTGTCTGTCTGCACATGGGTGTCTTTTTTTTTTATGTGTGCAAGCACAACCGCACGTTGGGGCATGTGTGCTTGGGTGTCATTGTGACTGACAGCTCCTAGCCAGCAGCCTGCTCCAAAGCCAAAGACTTCATAATGAACAGAACATGGTTTAATTTACTCCTCCAGGCAGAGCAGCGTGGCTCACTTTGCTGTCTATTCATAAACAGGTACACACACATGCAAGTATGACACACTGCAAAAAATATCCATCTCACCAGATTATTTGAGATATATATATATATATATATATATATATATATATATATATATATATATATATATATATATATATATATAATTTATTTCTAAGAATTATATATCAAATTTATTTCTAAGAATTTTAAAGTCAAACTGAAAGTGGAAATGTCCTCACTTTTCGTGCAAGGAAATATAAAACTATGATGACACAAAAAAGAATAAAACAGGCATATTTATGGACACTATCTAAATTTTAGGCATCTGGGTAGGCTTTTTCTTATCACAGTGGTTGACTGACATTTGGTGTTGCTAGGAGACACACTGTCAACTGTAGTGTGCTTCTAAATTAAGTGAGTCCTAGGTCTGCCTAGCCTGCAAAGAAAAAGCGGTCCCATCCACCTAGGTGCCACGGCTGTCAAAAATCTGTCCACGGTCGGATGCTGACTTCAAGAGGCCCGTTGTCACGGCTACACCAATGACACGGTTGAATGTGGGTGAGCATGGGTGGCAGCTCTCATTCAGCCAATCAAGGCAAACAGGCCACGGTCTATTTAATGATTATCCCAGCATCTGTCTCCTATCGCTCATCTCTGTGTGAAGGCCGACAAACACAAGCGCAAATAGACTCACAGGAGCTCAGTGTAACCCATCCAGCCGAGCGGCTCCATTGAGTAATTTCATCTCAGTTTAATCAAATCTTGAAATGGCAGGAAATGCTTGTGTGCATTATAAGCAGGTTGCATGCCCTTAATTCATTATATAGTTAGTTGGGAACATGGTTAATAGAGGATGAGATTACTGCAGCAGCAATTGATGCCAGTCCAATAAAATACATGATTACCACATTTGGAATCTCAGTTGATCTCCATGTGCTGAAAAGAAAGGCAATACAAAGATAGGCTGTTTTCTTCTGTGTACTTTTACTTACAGCAAGCAGAATGTGTGGGTGATAAAGTTTGCATTGTGCCACATTGTTGCTGCAGCTTGGACAGGTGTATTGATTTCATTTCCTGCATTTGTTTTGTGGAGAAGATCCCATCCTCTTGTGCACTTTTTGTTCTTTCAAAGCAATGGCAGGGTTGGTTTCTGCCTGGTACCTTCACATTGTAAATGGTGTTATAGTTCAGCTGGTACTCACACAGTGAATTCACTCTGTAACTGATAGCACAGACGTTTGTGAATTTGCTTGGATGCTTGCCGCCACTCTCTATCTCCCCTGCATTAGGATGCAGGTGATCGATAAATGCACTGTTTTCCTCAGCTGTAAATCACGTGAATGTCCCCAGACTCCCTGTGGGCATGGATGGAGGAAAAAGACACGGACAACAAGGAGCGCATGGGCTGATGAATATAACGATAAACAGGAGAGAGGAGCAAGAGGTGCTAAATGGGAGAGCCAGGCAGAAACTGAAGAGACACTATGAGAAAGAAAGAAAGGCTAATATTCTTGATTTATCTGCCCAGCAGCCTTATGAATGAGGGGAAGAAAGCTGTGGGATGAATGCTCACTATTGCTTATTGTTTGCCTTTGGTTGGGTAAAAAATGAAGCGCAACATCAATAAAAATGTTAATCCAAAAAAGAAAAAAACATTTTCACTTTCAATTTAACAGGCCACTTGATAAAAGAGAGAAAACACTATGGACATCAATCTACAAAGTCCATTTATTTTTGTTGTGATTCATTTGTAAGTCATACCATGAATTACACTTAAACTGCACCTCCCACCTTTGTGTCTCACAGACACATACAGTGCAGATATCAATCATAAGTTACTGTATTTATACCTGTACCGCTCAGAATCATATTATTAAAGGATTATACCACTGTTTTCACACAATACAGACTTAAGTGTATGTTATTTCACCTGTTTAGAAAGCTTGAAATCACAGCAGCTATTGAGGTAACAGAAGAGTCACTGAAGTGATCACTGACACCTACTCACAGTTATTCTGGGTAATGAGACAAAGTAAAATCTTACTGATTGCAAGACTGAACCCTTGATTCAATTATTTGATAATGTGTTCACCCGTTTCCCCCGATACAATTTTGTTATACGATTGTTACTCTTTCTGTGCCTCAAGGTGAGACCGGTGCAGCCCTGTCACGCCCACAGCGCCCCCTTTCGGCCCGGACGGCCCACCACGCCCCGGCGCCTGTGAAAGGGTACCATGTCAGCCGTAGCATGTCCCAGCATTCCTCCGGTGGTGGCGGAGGAGGCCCCTGCCACTGCACGCCTGAGGCCTGTGATGGCCCGGCCAGAGAATACTACCAGGGTCACAGTGATGGCCACTATTACCCTCCAGGAGGTCCGGCTGAGGCCCTGGCGCTGGAGAGGCACCATTCCCACTCCCACTCCCATAGCCACTCTGGAGGGGGAACCTTCCCCCGCTCCCACCCCAACCAGCACCCACCTCTCCAGTCGTTTGACTCTTGCGAAGAGTGCCTGTCCTCAAGCCACGGTGGGAAGATGCACCGCATTCCCCCGAACCTGATAGACCAGTTTGAGAAGCAGGTGCCCTTTCATCCTGATGGCTTCCACACACTGCAGTACCAGCGCACCACTAGTGGGGGTGCTGAGCCGCGCAGCGAGAGCCCCTCGCGTATCCGCCACCTGGTCAACTCTGTGCAGCGCCTCTTTGCCAAGTCCCATTCCCTGGAAGCACCGACCAAACGGGAGTACAATGGCACGAGAGGAGGCGGGGATTACCGTGGCGAGAGAGGAGGAGGCCACAGGAGTGGAGGGGAGGACGGCGGAGGCCACTATTCAGGCCACCAGCCTCGCTCTACCAGGAGGAACAAGTCTCGAGAGCGAAGCAAGAGCGGAGACTCACGGCACGAGTCGGGCAGACGCCACCGCAGCCGGACGGCAGGCTGGTGGAGCTCTGACGACAACCTGGACAGCGACAGCAGCTTCCTGGTCAGTGGGGGCAGACGGGGGTATCCCAGCGGACACGAGAGCCTGGATGCAGCCATCCAGGAGCTCACCATGAAGAGGCCCAAGGAGCGTAGTGGTGGAGGGGGTGGGGGTGCAGGTGGTGGTGGTGGGCCAGGACCTGGGGAGTGCATGGCCTGCACCACAATGGCTCTGGCCGGGAGTGAGGGAGGGGGACACCAAGGGCACCACGGCCACTCCCTGAAAAGGAGCACCTGGTCAGCCATGACAGTGAGTCAGGCCAGAGAGGTGTACCCTTCCGCCAGGGGAGGAGGCTACGAGAAAGCCCTTGTGCCCCTGGAGAGTAAGCTGAAGGAAAGGACCTTCCACTACCTGCAGGTGTGTGTACGCTTGCATGTCAACCAATTATTATTTGTGTGTTGTACATTGGGAATATAATATGTGGGTGACTTTGTTTGCTGCTCAATGCTGACCTGTCTTATGTCTCATGCAGGTGAACCCTTAGCTCCACCTCCATTTTTCATCAAACATTTCACACCTTCTCCTCTGCATCAAACTTGGGAGTGTGTGCTACTCTTTCCAGATGTCCGTTAAGGATTAACATTCATAACTCATGTTAAAACGCTCTATGGTGTTTTTCGCCGCCAACGGTGCCTTCCATGCAGCTAACCCTAACCCTAAACATAACCATTGCCGCGCTGCCTGGGAGGAGACATTGGGGGCAAAAAACACCAAAGACCTGTTAAAACAGTGCTCTCATAACTTTAGATCATCCATGTTAATCGTCAAATTTTGACTATTTCTTCAGTTTCAAAATGAATAAATTTAATAGTTTGTCTATAAATCCATGTTTACAACGCTAAGGGGAAGCGCTAGCAGCTAATACAGCATGACTTCATGGTGCAGATTTGCCTAAATGTAAAGAAATCTAGGCTAGAAATGGGGCTCATCTGTAGCTAACAGCTGACTGACAACCTAACATTTCCTGTTTGCATTACTCAAAGCATGGTGGGAACCGTAATGCCCAAAAATTGAATATGTTTTAATCCCAAATTGAGGGAAGAAAGAGTGAGAAAATGCATGAAAATAAATGTACACTCGAAATAAATTTTAAGAGAAATGTTGTCCCATCAGCATGATTCATATGTTCCTGGGACACTGACACTCTTGTCTATCTGTTCATTTTGTCACACACAGGCTAAAAACAAACATTTTAAAGTGCATAAAACTTTCTTAGTGTAAAAAAATATGATGTGAAATGACAAAACGGAGCATAAAATAGCCTAGGATTCAAAGGGTTAAATGTCCACTTAAGAGACCCCATGAACTGTGATTTAGTTCCAGTTGTCACGATTGAACTCTGAATCCAACACATGCAATTTTACCTTTGCACTTTTTCTCATTTTGTATGAATAGATTCCGTGAAATGAAAAGCTAATGTCTGTTACAGCGTACCTACAAAGTCAGCTGAAAGAGCACACTCAAAAACACACACACACACACACACACACACACACACACACACACACACACACACACACACACACACACACACACACACACACACACACACACACTTCCAGCTGTGCTGAGGTAGATGTGCCACAGTGTTTCTACGGAAACAGCAGGTAGCCACAGGAGTCCCTGGTGTTTTTCCAACTCTTATCCTTTAGACACAGCTGAGGTCTGCTGACAGAAGAGACAGAGAGCTGGCTTGTGTGTTTTAGTGTTTTCAAAAGGACAAACACCACACAATTTGCCTCTGTGCCTTAGGCTACCATCACATTCACACCTCAGGACACGAAATTAACCTCCCCACAGCAGCTTTTCTCATATCTTTAGGCATCACTTGCAGGGGTGGAGACAGTGTGTGGAGTGAATCCTGTGCTGCGCTTAGATGTACTGAAGTCAGCCAGATTGATCCAGGGCTTGAGAGCAGACAGCTGGAGCTGAAGATATAGCGCTGCTCAGGGCTACTCCACCGGTACCAGACCTCAGGACAAACAGCAGCACGGCACATGTGCCTAATTGAAGCAACAGCTCCAAACTGAAGTTCTCTGAAAGCAAAATTGAAAACTTTCGCTGCCAGACAAGTGCAGATGTAAAGTAGACATCATGCATTCAACAACTGGCTTTACCAACTATCCCAACTATTTTATCCCATGCCTTGTTCTTTTGTAACTGGTCTCTATATGCAAACAACGTCATATCATAAATGATAGGGAACCCAGCAACGGCGATGATTAGCTACTCCTCCATTTTCTCGGAACTAGTGTTTTGGTAGGAACAAATGTTTACATTGTATGTTTCTCTGGAATCAGCCAGCGTGAAGGACGTCTATATTCCGATTGGTTGCCGCTGCACCGCGTCATAGCTCATTACCATAAAGTTGACCTACTTTCAACTTTCTGATTGATGCTCTGGTCGCTCAAAATGCCCAAAACAGACAGATTTGACGCTCCTTAGCAGCTGAGAGAAGCCAGCTTACATTGAAAATAAATGACTTCCGGTATCTTCAGAAGCTCAAGTCGGCGGCGGTGTGTATGTACAGTAAAAGCGGCTGTAAATATTTCTACACTAACAATGGATCACATGTCTACTTGTAAGCGGTCAATCGTGGTGATGAAACTACGGAGATTATCACCCAAATCTGCAGTCGCTCTCATCTCTACAGAGCTGTATAGCATCTTTCGGCTCATTGTTTTGGTTTTATAGCCCACAACTTCACTGTTCCAAAAAAAAAAAAAAAAAAAACTTTCTAAAAACCAACTGTATGCTACCTGCCCTCCACAGTTAGTGGCTAGCTGATGAACATAGTGGAGCATTTAGCAGCTAAAGAGCCAGATATTTCCCCCAGGTGTTAGTGGCAACAAAGAACAGAGTGAATATTGGACTTACATTCATCAGGTGGCCAGAAACACGACTCCAAATGAATTCCAGTGTTGCTCCTTATCTACTGTTTTTTCCACCATATCAACATATACCAATGAAATGTCATTGCTAAAAAAACAAAAGTTAAAATTATCCGACCCCAACTGGATAAGAAACTGGATAAGGGCATAAGAGATTGAAGTAAAATATTGTCATATGTGACAGTATCACCAGGTTTCTTAGTCTCACAACCCAAAATTAGTGTCAACTTGTTTCCATCGCAAAAATGAGTCATCACAAAGTGATGGATATTATAGTCTCTAGCAAAATCTCAAAAGTAGAGAACAGTGATTCTTCTGAACAGAAACATAACGAATGCAGTGCAAATACAGTACATTTCAAATCAATTTCAATATCCCACAACTGCTCCTTTAAGTCAGAGAGAGAAAAAGTAGTCATACTGCCAAGCTACCAACTGGCATTTTGTAACATGAACATACATGTCCATACTGGACATCGCTCAAATTTGTCGCAGCTCGAAGTGGGGAAAAAAATGACTGAATCTTCACAAGTCTGAATTACTGTGGTCAGAGTCAAAGGGACATGTGCAAGGTTTTCTCCCATGGTGTCATCGCCAATCACAAGGTGCGGCATCAGAACCCGGTGCTCTCCATTCCCTAAACCTCTCCCTTCCCCTCGGCCTGTGTCTGATAGATAAGGAATGATAAAAAACAGAATATGGAGCGGGAGTGAAATGAAGACAGAAACAGCGAGGGAGAGAGAGACAAAGATAGACGGGGGGGGGGGAGAGAGAGCAAGGTAGAGGGATGCAGAGATAGCAAAGCAAGCTCAGGGTTAGAGAAGATAAAGGAGGTGATGGTAGCCAAGGGGCAAAGGGAGAGGAGGAGAGAAAGAGCAGGATGAGAAAATGAGAGAGATAGTAGAAGGCCAGGGGGATCGGGAGATTAGGCTGAATCATCTTTTAAGTGATGACCTTAAAAACACACACTCAGCTGGATGCCAAACCCTGCGGCCTTGACTGTGTGTGTGTGTGTGTGTGTGTGTGTGTGTGTGTGTGTGTGTGTTTGTGTTTGTTTATTTGGTCACATCATGCTTGTGTGAGACTGCATACCTCACAGCATTTGCAAAAACTGAAAGATCGAGGGGTCTTTCTGCACAAGCAGCTGCCGTTACAGTGCTTCCTGTTAGATGGTGTACAGCTTTCATCATACTGGGAAAAAAAGTGGGTTCAAATGGTACACACACACTTACATATCACAGTGAGTGGTCCTCCACAATAATAGAATTATCTGCACGAGGTTGATCGGTATTCACATCTGCTGGAATGCCAATTATAGCTGCACTTTCAGTATTTTTTTTTTATATTTACAATGGATCAAATTAATGTGTGTAATGTGAAAGGCATAACTCATCAAGTGGTGATTTTAGACCCTTTTTAGTGGGTCTCAAGCACCCCTAAATTTCATCTCAGCCCCCCTAAAAATAATTATAATAATAAAAAATAAAAAGATTTAATCAATTTTAGTGTTTCAAGTTCGAGTTTGCGAACTTGTCTGTATTTGTGTCTGTAGTCGTGTCACATTCTCATTAGGGGCTGAGCCCCCCTAAAAGGTCTGATTCTAGAATCACCCCTGTAACTCATAGCAAGAAAACAGCCTTCTAGGGTGCTTTCACATCTGAGATATTTGGTCCGTTTTAACCAAACTTTGGAGCGATTTGTCGAATAGTCCGGTTCGTTTGGCGGTGATGTGAAAGCTCATTTGAACATTCAAACTCTTGTGCGGACCAAACAAACAAAACTCTGGTCCACTAGAAAACAGGAGTCTGAGTTCGCTTCCGAGTGCAATAGAGTCTGATTCACATTAGGTAAGAACGTGATCCAAATATATCGAATGAACCAATAAACAGTGAATGAACTAGCCTGCAATTTAAATTAAACATTGCACACAATTTACAGACTTAACAAATTATTTAAATGATAAAAACTTTCAAATCCATATTTTTTGACCACACATTGCTCGTCGTCTGTGTGACAACACGTTATAATCTCTCTCTTATCAGGGCCCACCCTCTACTTCATATGCTGTCTTGTTAGCTGTTCATACTGTTTGCCTTCTTCTAAAATATTAGAAACACCAAAGCAAAACCAGAAAACCCAAGACCACATCAATTTGGTGTTGCTTCATTATTTCTGATACCAGTAAATACCAGACTCTCATTCATCTGCCTTCATCCATCTTCCCGCTCTCTTTCTGCTTAAGGGAGAATTCCGGTCAATTTCAACATGTAGCTCTGTTGTTTGTAAATTTGGAGTGCTGGCAGTAGCAAAAAAAAACAATCGGTGCTGCCTACACCGTGTTATCTCCTGCTAGCGTTAGCACCCAACAGGCTTAAACAGGGAAAGTTTTAAACGTGTTTTTAGCCTCTAAACATGCTCAAAATGTCATTACAAGTGCCTACCCATGTGCAATGATTCCTTCCGAGAGAACACAGTGAATCTGACTGCAGTAGATGTGACAGAAAGGCATAAAAGTTGTTAATCCATCCAGTGCGCATACCTCGGTTTATTTCCTATTTTCCGGTCAAGTCCACACTAGTCGTAATCGAACTCATACAATTCAATATTCCAGTCAAATTTGCACATCCGTTATTAACCCCTAGGTTCGTTTTGCGCCGGAATTGTCCTTTAAGTCTGTCATTTAGCTTATCTGGTTCTTGTTTTACCACCCTGTAAATCTGTCTGTTTTTCTCTCTCTGCCACATTTCCTGTCTGTCTGCCTACATTTTGTCTGGCTGTCCACGCTGCTTGTCGACTCGCCTTTTCGTGCATTGGTTTCTTTGGTCTGTCGGCTTACGCTGTTTCTGCTTCTCTGTGTCAGTGTTTCTCCAGCTGTCAGAGTTTCTCTCTTTCTGTAAGTCCCTTGTCTCTTCCTCGCTTTCTGTGTGTTCATTTCCTGTGTACGTACGTGTGTGTGTGTGTGTGTGTGTGTGTGTGTGTGTGTGTGTGTGTGTGTGTGTGTGTGTGTTTATCGTGTGCATGAGCATGCTTAAGCTATTATGTGTGGATGTGTTGACTGGGTGCACGTGTGCCATGACTGTTTGTCTGATTAATCACTCTCCTTCTGTCTAAGGTGTGAAATATTTTTCACTGATGAAATTTATTTCCGCTTTGAAAAGTCTTTTGACTTTTATTAACAGATATTGGGAAGTCGCTGCCAAGTGCGGTGACATCTTCAATATCTCAAAACTAAATTTATTCACACTGTGATCAATTGCTTTTCCTTTAACAGTTGGTGTAGAAGAAGAATGTCTACTTACTTGTAATCCATTTTAACAGTGTTTAATCCAATTACAAAAAAAACGTTTAACTGCGTATATACTCTACATGGTTGTTCACTTATACTCACTGTATGTTGCAGTTGCAGAATAATCCTCCGGCCTTTTTTATTTTAATCTATGACTATGCAAATGGTCGTGTGAATGTGATTGTGTCTCAGGTCCCTTCAGAAGACTGGGGAGGTGGATATGTCGGTGGGGGTGCAACAGACATCGGAGGGGAGATTCCATGCCGTCGTATGCGGAGCGGCAGCTACATCAAGGCCATGGGTGATGATGACAGTGCTGACTCCGACACCAGCCCAAAAGCCTCGCCTAAGTCCACCCTGATCGCCCAGAGGGAGGCCTTTAGACGATCCATCAGCATGGATCAAAGGTCAAATGTCACAAATGGGGTGTTTATATAAATGGTGAAATGCCCTCCAGCTACTCATGCTATACCCACCCATAATACCCACTCCAGATTGCCACTTTCTGGCCTTTATCATGTTCAGGTAGCTGTAGTTAGATTACTAACTGTTTGCTCCATTCAAAAGCTGACATTTTATCATGGAAGGACATTTCTATTGTTGTTGATACGTCTTTAATATCCTTTCATTTATGGTGTTAAGGCCCATAGGTTCAAACAAGGGCTAGACGGTATGGACAAAAAAAAGTGTCACAGTACATTACAAAACGAATCAAATACATACCATTTGCCACTTTAATTAAAATCTTTACAGTGGGTTTTATTAGAGAAAATTGAAAACTGAATTTTAACACAAAAACCCAGGAGTATACATTTTTAAGTTCTTAAAAGGTGACACTCCAGTGATTTAGTATTGCACTTCTATACAGTTCAGGGACTTTAAAAGCACTGGATCCTATGTATCCCATAAAGCAACTATAGATAGATCTATCTATCTATCTATCTATCTATCTAGATAGATATACACAGAAAGTTAGTGTCTTTTTATTTCTTAGGATGGTGTTGCTGCTTTTCTGTGTTGTTTTGTTTTTGTCTCTGTAATTTGTCTCAACCCTCCCTGCTTTGTAAATTTGTCTTGCAAACTTTACACATTCAGTGTGTAAAGCAAACCACACGTCTGTAGTCTTTAAGATGGGATAATAACCCTGATGACATCCTCAGGGTTATTTTCTCAGACTTTAGAAAGCCCCTCCCCCCCCACAGTGTACAGGATATTATATAACTGCTTTCACAAGCGGAGTTAAATTGTGCAACATTAGTAGAGTGCCTCTTTAAGATATTCTTTATCCTTTAAGATATTCTTTAAGCCTGCAGGCTTTCGGTTATTATTAGGCAAGCAAAAACTCTTGCACGAATGCTCAAGCTAGGTTTCAGAATGCTCAAAATCACCCCCTATCAGAAAAGAAAAGAAGTCTCAAAAATACCTAAAGACCAGAGTTTCTGGCTGACATATCTGCTAAAATAAGGTCTGCATTAAGTCAAGGAGCCCCAGGTGTGCAATTTCCCCCCCTCTCTTTCTCAAGCTCTATAGAAAGGCGTTGTCACACCCTGATTGGCCAAGAGGAGAAATGCACAAAGCTGCTCTCAATTCTTATTTAGGAGCCAGTTCCCAGTCCCCACACCCTGCAACCTGCAACAGGTGGTCTGAATAAGCCTCTCATCAACTCAAGGACATTCAGCTAAAATACTGAGAAAAATATATAAAAAGGGAAATGACAGCAAGTACCAAAGAATGAGAGACTGCTGCAGAATTATTGCCCAACACTACTACAAACAATAACAAATCCAACCTTTTATTATATCAGAACAATTAATTTAGCTGTATTAAAAAAGAAATAGGAAAGTTGCATTCATGTCCTTATCATGTATACAGTAGTGGATAACTTCATATAGGCTCCTTGAAAACTTGGGCTTTGTCATTTGACAGAATTATCTGCACTTCTAAATAACCAACATGAAAACCAAATTTACTAAAATGTTGAGAATTATTTTAAATAAGATGAACTAATAGTAGTAGTAATTTGATGCATTGGAGTTTTCCCCAATTCAGAAACAAATGTCTTTCTAATTTTCTTATGGTGTAGCTTCTTTTCTGTGTCTTGTTTTGTTTTCGTCTTTGTAATTTGTCTACACTGTTATACACTGTGGTTGTTATAGTCATCATTAATGCTGATTATGTGTATTATTTGTTTAAATTAGGTACTCGTGTAAGCAGTGTACAGACTCCTACCCCAACAGCCGAACTACACCCAAAACCCAAACTCGCTCTCGTAGTTACACCCGCTCTCTGACCAGCTCACAGGTAACACACAATGTGGTTTATTTGTGTGAAAATATGTATTTGTAAAGGTTTTGGGGGGGATTTAAGTTGAAGTTGACTATAGCAATATTTCTCTCTCATGTTCCCTCTCGTCCTTCAGCTGGGAGACACCTTAAACCGTCAGTTCGAGGCGGTGTGTGAGACCATGTTCGGCGAAGTGGAGTCTCAAGCCGTCGAGGCCTTGGACCTTCCAGGTGTTTTCCGCACTCGCAGCCACAGCTACGTCCGCGCCATCCAGGCCGGTTGTTCCCAGGACGACGACTGCCTCTCTGTCTTCTCCATGTCCGGCCCCCAGGGAAGCATCAAGGCTGGGGCCGGTGAGTGTGTGCATGTGTGTGGTGTGGTGTGGCGTACCGATAAATACAAGTCTGTGGTGTCTGCATGTGTGTTAGAAGAATGTGTGGTTGTTTTTTTATGTGGTGGCAACCTGGTGGGGGACACAGTAGGACAGCCAGTGTAAGAAGGAATTGGAATTTTATGACAGCTTGTGTCTGCTTCCCTCTTAAAAAAAAAAAAAAAAAAAAAAAAAAAAAAAAAAGACCAAGTTTATACACTCACACACAAACACTTACACATTGCACAGCTGTGTGTAATATGTGAATCCATTTTTAATGTTGAACCTTTTTTCTTCTCTATTCCTTCAATCTCTGTGATCTCACTTTTTCACCCAATCATTCTGCAGCACTTTCCTTGTGTCTGTGTATATGCGTGCATGCTATATGCATAGACTTGTGTGTATGTTATTGTGCATGCTCTTTGTTCTGTCATTTCTGTATCTCATCTATCCGATCACCCTCCCCAGTGTGATCGCAGGTTTCTCAGGCTCATTATGATGATAGCTCAGTGTCTCCAGCTGCTGCTTTCTCTCTGTCTATCTGTCTTCAGTATGTCTCTTCCTGGTGTCGTCTCACTCTTTTGCCTTCCCACTCTGTATCATCAAATACATCAACTACCAAACACACATGTGCAGTACACAGACACATACACCCACATACATGCATGCTCCCATACTGGAGCTTAGAGCTTCATGCTCAGGATCTTTGTAAACTGTGACAAGCTGGTTGGTGTTGAAGATGCTTAGAAAGAAATGCATTAAAGTGTGATCCTTTATTCACTGAAAATAAAATGTGCGCATGTGTGCATGTACGTACGTTTGTACAAAGCTGTGAGGGAGGAGGAAGAGACAGAATCTGCTCTTCTCATTTTAATACCTCTCTCAGGAAATTGCTTTACCTTCCTAAGAAGTAGAGTTAGCAAGTTGGCTCAAGCGAAGAGGTTTTTCGTTTGTTACATCTGTCATGTCTGTCTTTTTCCACCACATCGCTCCCTACCTCTCACTAAAAATTAATAATAGCTGATTTTTTGGTGAAAAGTAATCGAGCTTTTGAGTTGCGTTTATGACTCTCTGTCACATATTGCATTGGCATTATTATTTAATGATTTTTGTTGTTTTCTCTCTTTCTCTCTTTATTGGTTTACCCCCTTTAATGTCAACAAATCTCCCTCTTTTTCATTTTTTGTCATTCCTTTCACCTTCTCCTTCCAGTCTGTCCCTTTTGTAAGTATCCACCCTGTTGATTTAGTACCCATTTTCTAACAGCCCACTATGCCTCTGTCTTCCTTTCTCCCTCTCTTCTTATACTTCAGTCTTTCCTTATCGTAAAGGTGCTCCTCCCCCACTTCCACCTCGCATGTCCAAATCTTCACTCTCTGTGCGAGCCCAGAGCAGCACCGAGTCCACCCAGGATGCATACTTCCAGAGCAGCGGACAGTTGGCATCAAGCGCAGGCCCCGGGCGCCCCAAGCAGCACAGCAACTCCGTGGACCTGGGCAGCTCTGACGGCCCCTCGGGTCGCTCCTCCAGAGGAGGCTACTACACCGCCACAGGCCCTGGACGTTTCCAGCAGCACAGTAACTCGGCAGAGAGCCTTGATGGGGTCAGGGGCTCGCGGGAGATGGTGCCCTACGGAGTGCGTCCGGGATTTGGAGTGAGGGCCAAACACAGCAGCTCGGCTGACAGTCTGCTGGAAGGGCCACCAAGGCCGGCCAGGGAGAGGGACGGCAGGGTCGGGGGCAGCCTGGGGAAGTCAGTCTCTCTGCCTCAGAACAGCATAGTGCTGTGTAAAGCTGGGGGGCAGGACGAAGGGCGTGGTGGAAGAAAGTGGAGGCCATCCATAGCTGTACAGGTGAGAAAGGACAAAATTGGGCTGCAACTAACTAGTATAGTCATGTAATCTTTTTAGTGTACAAATGTCAGAAAACAGATAAAAATGAGTAAAATGTGATACCAAAGTACTCAGTTTGATCAATTGACTAATCATTTCAGCAGTAATCAAAAGTACAATCCCAATTACACAAGGTACACGTTGAGAAACAGTTTGACATTTGGGGAATCCAGTTATTTACTTTCTTGCCAAGAGTTAGATGAGAAGATTGACACCACTCTCCATGATGAGTGGTGCCGATCTTCTCATCTAAGCCCCAGTAACGAATGATGAAGAATGAAGAATCCAAATGTCTAACTATTCCTTCAATTCCAGTTGTGTATCGTGTCTTTAGGGTCAGCAAAAACCTCTGTGCTCTGACTGTGGTGCTCTGTGGCTTCTTCTGTTCCAGGTGGACAGCTCAGAGACTCTGTCAGATTCAGACGCAGAGGGCAAAGTTCTTACAGAGGTACACTCTATAGGAGTCCAAGTGGAAGATGACAAAAGGTAATGGAAACAACTAGAAATCAAAGCAGGGAACAAGTATTTATCTTGGAAACCTCTTACCAACTTGAAGTGTGTTTATTTTGCCTGACATTTAACTTGCCCTAATTATAGACACAATCTCGCAAACTGTGCATTTGTTAATTTGCTTACTTTTCTTTGCCCCAAAATATGTGGCTTCATCAAGAGCTTTCCGTCTTTGCAGTAATTTATGTGAATAATTGTAATATTTAATTTGAAAAAGCCTTCCTTCTCCTGGGCGTCCAACAGTGCAGCCACCTATGGTTGATTTCTAGGCTAGATCCTATTATTTCATTTAACATTTCATCAGACATCACAGCTTGAACTCAGTAACACTTTGTTCCAAGAATGTCTTGTTTTTCAACTGTAACCATGACTACTGGAAATCATACCCTCGACATGACTTTCAAACACGACGTAGCCCTTCTCCTAATTATATCCAGCATCGCTTAGGGGCCAGATTCACACGTGTGTATGCGAGCACTCGCGACATCGCATACTCCCAAACTGTGTGGGATCATGCACCTGTTAACAATGTCCCCCACCTCCTGCAACCATCGAGGAGAACAGTGTGACGTCGGGGGGCGAAAACAGAAGTGCGAGAACGGAAAATCTAAGTCACACCTCATGAGACAGCAAAGAAGGATGAGGGGAGGTGGGGTCTAAACTTGTAATAGTGTAAACACTCATTGCTGAGTACACTGATATGACATTTGCACACACGGGTGCCTCATATGCCAGAGGATTTAGCAGCGCTTATCACAACCCGAGTGAGTAGTAGTGACTGCAGTGACCGCATGGCTGTCTTGCTCCAATAGGAATGTGCAATCATTAGAAGAAAAAACTGACCTGAGTAATGCTTTTGCATGCGATACTGTGTGTGACTGGATGGCCCTGGGCCTGCTGTGATTTCCTGTGTTGCAGGCGGGCTCGTTTCAAACGCTCCAACAGCGTGACCGCAAGCGTGCAGGCCGACCTGGACCCCGAGGGGTTCCCCGGGCTCAGCATCGCCGTGCCAACGCAGGACAAGAGTCTCCAGTTCGGCTGTTCCTTCCAAAGGCACTCGTCAGAGCCGGAGTCAGCTAGCCAGTTCGCAGATTGCCACCGCACCGTCCACACACAGGGACAATGGGCCTACAGAGAGGTAAGTCTATATACTACTGTTGTACTGTATCTTATTATTCCTTAGTCAGTGGTTCCTTGTTGATGTAGATGTAGGTATTAAAAGAAGATCAGCAGATACCTTATGGTGAGATGAATTGCCACTAGACGTAGACATGAGGATTGAGGATGAGTTGTGCCAATTCAGGCTGTTCTCATGAACCATTCGTACATATGGTTACGAAAAGTAATGCACTGGAATTAGTATGTATTCCACATATTTATTACTGTATGCAGCACAATGACTGCTGATGTATAAGAGTCCGAAGGATGGGTGGGTCATAAAACACAGGGAGCAGAGTTCGTGTCCCGAAGAAGTTAAGGGGAAAACACAAGATTTTCACCCATGAAACACGTGTTTGTGTCCCAGGGAGTACTTCTAGGGGGGGGGGGGGGGGGGGGGGGGGGGGCTGGTGTTTTAACTCAAACCACAATCTTTTTTCTAATCTGAACTCACTTTGGTACTCAAACTTAACTGTCGTCATCACATGACAGTCAGCTTTTGTCAGCTAAACGTAACTGCAACGGCCGTTAAAACGACCAGGACCTCCCGTTGCACTCTACCCGGCTCACAGTAACCTTTTGTCAGCTAATTTCCACTGTAAAGACCGCTAAACTTAACTGTAGTGTGACCAGTCGTCACATGAATGGCCGGCGCTCACCGTAATTTCGCAGGATATCATACGAATTGTTGTGCATACATTTTCGTACGATATCATACGAACCCGTTCATGACGATGCGTTGACTAATTAATAATGGTCCAAATACCATATGTCCAACAGTTGTTTCCGATGTTAACCCAGGACTTTCTCCAGAGTGGTTATACCACTGAGGCCTGCCCAGCGGACCCACGACCCCACCAGCACCCACACCTGCCTCCACGTTCCCACTCCCCTCTGCCCATCACCTCTGAGAGAGCATGGGCGGAGACGCCGTCCCTGGAGGGCCCCCGGAGCCTGCCCGACTCAGGCCGAGCATCGCCTTGCATGAGAGACGGAGAGTTCTTCTTACGCCTCCTGCAGACAGAGGTGGAGAGGATGGAGGGCTGGTGCCAGAACATGGAGAGAGAGGCAGAGGAGAATGAACTGCCAGAGGAGAGTGAGTTTGGGAGGAGGATCAAAAGGGATCAGAGAAAAGGATAAATGATGAATGACTCTTGCATTTCTAAAACTACTTGTGTGCTCTTTCCTCTCTAGTTCTCGAACTGATACGGAACGCAGTTGGCAGTGCCCAGATGCTCATGTCTCAGAAAGTCCAGCAGTTCTTCCGACTCTGTCAACAAAGTGTGGTGAGTCTGTGTGATGGCATGCAAAAAGCATGACAACACACATTACATAGGGTGCATGGTTTTGCTGAGATTCGCTGTCGCTAAAGGCTAAATTAGCCTGACCGCAAAAACACTGTTGCAAAAAAAAAAAAAAAAAAGGTCCTGTGTAAGTTTGTTGTCAGTCTCTCTTTCACAAATCCTTGTACTGTATATCGCTTTATCACCCATCATATGTTATGTCCTGTCTCCCTGCCTTCCCCCCCAGGACCCATCAGCATACCCGCAGCCCACCTCTCAGGACCTGGCAGGCTTCTGGGACCTGCTCCAGCTCAACATAGAGGATGTCAGGGTGAAGTTTCAGGACCTCCAGAGGCTCAAGGACTCTGGTTGGAGGCTCCTACCCGAAAAGAAGGTGAGAGGCCCAGGGGTCCAAACAGCCATGGTTTCCCTACAGCACTCCCCCAGAGCTAAGATGGCAATGTGCAGAAGAGTAGCGCAGATGGCCGTGCCCTCAACGTCTTTGCAGGCTGTGAAAATACAAAACAGCAAGAGGAACTGAGCTGAGCTGCTCACCACATGGTGGAGTCTTAAAAATGCATATCAGTTTTTTTGCATTCATTGCAGCTGGTCAGACAGAAGAAAGTACTAGTCTGTTACATTATGGTCTATAAAGGTTAGGGTACTCACTGATCAACTATGTTATTCTTGATAACAAACTAACAATTGTTTCTCTTTTCTTCTTTTTACATTACCTTTGTTTACCTTTTTTCTTCTCCCATTTCATTTCCTTTAATTCACCTGATGCATGCTGGTGATTCTTTTTGCTTATTTTTTTTGTCAATTATGGTTATTTGTCATTTCATGTCTCGGTCAATGATTGTTCCTCACTGGAATTTTACCCTTGTTTGATTGATTTTGCTCTTTGGTTTGTCATTCTGTTTGTTCCTTCCAATATCTCCACTTTCTTTGCATGGGATCCCTTTTGTACAACCATACAAAACCATTTTTTTCACCACCCGACACGATAAATCCACGGTCCGTTTTCATCTTATATGTGTGTGTGTGTGTGTGTGTGTGTGTATATATATATATATATATATATATATATATATATATATATATATATATATATATATATATATATATATATATATATATATATATATATATATATATATATATATACACGTATATATACGTATCACCATTGCCGGGCTAGGAGGATAAGAAGCTTCCTCCTCCCTTACCAAAGAAGCCAGCAGGAGGGGTGAGTGGCAGCCTCAGGGCCGATAGTGTCGGGGATGGGGGCGCCGGAGGTGGGTCGGGGGGCCTGGTGGTGCCTCGCATTGGTGGACATACCCTACCCATCAGGGAGAAGTCCCTGGACCTCGGGGACCGTCAGAGGACAGAAACGAGGAGGAGGCTGCTGCAGACCAAGCGTACTGCCTCCTTCAGGCAGAACTCAGCGACAGAGAGCGCAGACAGCATCGAGATCTACATCCCAGAAGCCCAGACTCGACTCTGAACACAAGACTGAGGTGTGTCCCACCCACCTCCTCACTCAATCTCAGCCCTGCCAAGCTGACCTGCACACCGATCTCAGTCTTTCTCTGAGCCCAGTTTTGGATCTATTGTAGGTCATCGCTGTTTCGCCACCACCCTCCCTTCAGCATCTCCATCACTTCACTTACTGCAAATTCACTTTTTCTTGAAAGCAATGACAGCCATTTTAGTGTCTTGAAACTATGGACATTTTACTGACACAGAGGCCTAGATCTGAAATGGTAGCTAGCAGATATGAGTTTTAGACTTTTTTTTTTAAAAATACTCAATTTCTTTTTGGCTGACAAACAAGAAAACAGTCCACTTTTATAACAGTAGTCAGCGGAGGTTCACGCAGTAGTAGCATGCCTGTGCGTGTTTACCCAGCACTTCTTCATCATGAAAATAAAGGGCTTAATGGGCATAAAACATCTGTGGAAACAAGGAGATGACAGAATATCACTATGGTTCCCCTATTGCCATCTCCTGAATGCCATTTGCAACAGAATCAACTACGATATAGCCGCACTCTTCACTGATGCTACCAGTACGGATGAATAAACATTGATTCATTTCTCACCATCAGTTTAAATGCCCTTAAAGTCAAATGGTTGGCAATCCCCAAAGAACATTCTCCAAGCATAGTCAGTCAACTAAAAGCTGGCACTTTTCACCCAGGTGCCATCTGTCCACCCAGGCACCCAGTCAAAGAACCATTTTCTGTCTCTTTCCCTTATTCCTCACGTCGCGAGTATCCATCGACTACCCTCAGCATTCAGCAGTGGGGCTGTTTGAATGTGCAAGTGCTATTTGTACATAGTGTGCACGCTCCTGTTTGCCAAAAGGAGCTCTTTCTGTGTAGCATCACAGCCTTGACAGCTCGAGAGCATCTCAAACAAAAAACGGAGCCGTTTTCTTTTTATGTAGTCTCTCTGAAGTTTCAAGTGTTAAGGGTTGGAGTTGCTGGGAATTTTTAGGGGAATATATTTTGGTGGCATTTTCAGGACTTTACTGAAAAGGCCCCCATTTCACTGTGAGACTATACCACCACCAAGTGGTCAAATGAGGACCCAAACCAACAACAGTGGTCTGTAGAGAGTTCTTTCCACCTCAGTCAGGAATTAACAGACACCCTGATGAAACAGCCACGAAAGAAGATTCCGTTTCTTTATTCCAGTTCTTTCCCTTCTCTTCTCTAGAAATATTTAGAGTGGACTTTCCCAATGATATGTTTGCATAAGTGCGAAGAAGTAAAAAAGGGGGGAGAACTGCCAAAGTCTTCAGCCGAATCCACTCGCCTAACTTGAAGTACAATCCTCTCAGTTTCACACACCGCAGATGAAAGAAGGAAATGATTTCTCTGAATCGAAAGGAAACAAAAGGTTAACGTAACTCGCTCAACAGCCCATCCAAAGAGTAATCGAAGAGAGAAAACCATCCGTTATGAAATGATAGAAAAGAAGCAACATGATAGTGTTTGGTAATTATGCTGAGTTAAGTAACCCTACTTAATAATGGAATTATGCTGTAGGTTTGTTGCACTGTGTTCTGTTCCCTTCCTCTTTATTTATTTCTTGAAATCATACTATCTGGTGTTTCCACAGAACAAAGTAGCATGATTTTCAAAAGCTTTGAAGGGGTCTTGCTTATTTATTTATTTATTTATTTATTTATTTATGTCCGAACAGATATTTCTAATTCAAGTAGTTTGTATGGATGGTGCCCATAGGCTTGTATGCGTGTGTAGTGTGAATATGAAGGGCTGTGTGTGATGAAGCCCAATGAAAAGTCCAAATCAGCTATTTTAAAGACAAAAAAGACAACATACAAGAATCTCTAAGCATGACCTGTTTTTGTTTTCTAAACTTTGGATGGAATGTGTTGGCAAAATGCGATATTTTAATGGGAGATGTATATTTTATAATATAATCTACATTTCTAGATTAGTAGAGACTATTGAGTACAGTATATGTACAAAAACAGCATATATCAAATGTGAACTACTACAGTATTATTATTATTATGATAGATTATAATAGCATTGTGTGAAACTACAGCTGTGTGGCATATCCATACTCAGTACATGTGAAAAAGAATTTCAAATGATTATAATCTTCAGTTCTTTGTGAGTGCTGGGTCAGGTTCACAGGGTATAACTGGCAAGGGTGTTAATTGCCAAGTAAGATCCTCCTTAGGCCTACTGTTTATCTGTCTGTGGTTCTAACAACATATAATGCTGTATCCTCTCCCTGTATGCCCCCTTTAGAACCAACTACATGTGCCTAACCAGCTATATGTGGAGGTTTCCTTCTAACACAGTTTACAGTGTATATATATATATATATATATATATATATATATATATATATATATATATATATATATATATATATATATATATATATATACACACACACACACACAGTGCCTTGCGAAAGTATTCGGCCCCCTTGAACTTTTCGACCTTTTGCCACATTTCAGGCTTCAAACATAAAGATATAAAACTGTAATTTTTTGTGAAGAATCAACAACAAGTGGGACACAATCATGAAGTGGAACGAAATTTATTGGATATTTAAAACTGTTTTAACAGATAAAAAACTGAAAAATTGGGCGTGCAAAATTATTCAGCCCCCTTAAGTTAATACTTTGTAGTGCCACCTTTTGCTGCGATTACAGCTGTAAGTCTCTTGGGGTATGTCTCTATCAGTTTTGCACATCGAGAGACTGAAATTTTTGCCCATTCCTCCTTGCAAAACAGCTGGAGCTCAGTGAGGTTGGATGGAGAGAGTTTGTGAACAGCAGTTTTCAGTTCTTTCCACAGATTCTCGATTGGATTCAGGTCTGGACTTTGACTTGGCCATTCTAACACCTGGATATGTTTATTTGTGAACCATTCCATTGTAGATTTTGCTTTATGTTTTGGATCATTGTCTTGTTGGAAGACAAATCTCCGTCCCAGTCTCAGGTCTTTTGCAGACTCCATCAGGTTTTCTTCCAGAATGGTCCTGTATTTGGCTCCATCAATGTTAACCATCTTCCCTGTCCCTGCTGAAGAAAAGCAGGCCCAAACCATGATGCTGCCACCACCATGTTTGACAGTGGGGATGGTGTGTTCAGGGTGATGAGCTGTGTTGCTTTTACGCCAAACATAACGTTTTGCATTGTTGCCAAAAAGTTTGATTTTGGTTTCATCTGACCAGAGCACCTTCTTCCACATGTTTGGTGTGTCTCCCAGGTGGCTTGTGGCAAACTTTAAACACTTTTTATGGATATCTTTAAGAAATGGCTTTCTTCTTGCCACTCTTCCATAAAGGCCAGATTTGTGCAGTATATGACTGATTGTTGTCCTATGGACAGAGTCTCCCACCTCAGCTGTAGATCTCTGCAGTTCATCCAGAGTGATCATGGGCCTCTTGGCTGCATCTCTGATCAGTCTTCTCCTTGTATGAGCTGAAAGTTTAGAGGGACGGCCGGGTCTTCGTAGATTTGCAGTGGTCTGATACTCCTTCCATTTCAATATTATCGCTTGCACAGTGCTCCTTGGGATGTTTAAAGCTTGGGAAATCTTTTTTTATCCAAATCCGGCTTTAAACTTCTCCACAACAGTATCTGGGACCTGCCTGGTGTGTTCCTTGTTCTTCATGATGCTCTCTGCTCTTTAAACGGACCTCTGAGACTATCACAGAGCAGGTGCATTTATACGGAGACTTGATTACACACAGGTGGATTCTATTTTTCATCATTAGTCATTTAGGTCAACATTGGATCATTCAGAGATCCTCACTGAACTTCTGGAGAGAGTTTGCTGCACTGAAAGTAAAGGGGCTGAATAATTTTGCACGCCCAATTTTTCCGTTTTTTATCTGTTAAAAAAGTTTGAAATATCCAATAAATTTCGTTCCACTTCATGATTGTGTCCCACTTGTTGTTGTTTCTTCACAAAAAATTACAGTTTTATATCTTTATGTTTGAAGCCTGAAATGTGGCAAAAGGTCGAAAAGTTCAAGGGGGCCGAATACTTTCGCAAGGCACTGTATATATATATATATATATATATATATATATATATATATATATATATATATATATATATATATATATATATATATATATATATATATATATAATGTGTGTATATATATATATATATGTATGTATAGAAAGATATGTAAATAGAAAAGTATAAAAATCTGCAGAGAATATTGTAAAAGCAAATGTTTTTTAATTGTACTGACACGCCACCCTTTGTCTCCCTCACTTTCACTTGCAATATACACATAAGATTGGCAGATTTTGTTTATGTTAATACTGCATGTTCTATGTCAACCTCCTTTGGGGATAAAAATGAGCAGAATCTCATTTTTGACTGATAAAAGTGAAGCAAATTTTGTAGCTTATAAACCTTTTTTGTGATTGAAAATGACAGGATTTTACAATGCCGCTATGTCAATGAGTCATGCCTTTGTACAAAGATGATATCCTTGGAGGACAATGATACTGGCAACCCTGAAACAGCAATCAATGGTTTGATTTGAATCTCAACAGATCAATTTAACAACCTCCATGTAAAACAAGCTGCTGGCTGAGAATCAGAATTGATGTTTAATTCATTTGCAGCAGTGTGGGTTGCAGAGCAGCCTTTTTATCCCCTCATCCTTCTCTTCTGTTACCCTCAGACTCGACAACATCTCAGTTTGACACAGCCCTCATCAAACAAAGCACAAATACCTGCTTTTATACTGTTACTCCACTGTGAAGGCCTCTTGATCCACCCTCACAATCCTCCTACCTACACGCAGAGGGACGGCAAGGCCTTGAAGGACACCAGAAATCCAAGAGGCTTTGTTGGATATTTATCCACCGTAGCAACTACTACTACTACTTCTTCAATTATTACTGACTTTCTCTATTTGATCAAACGTTGAGATGTTAGCCAGCCACCTTGCCTTGAAACAGGTCCATTGCATACACATTTTTCGCTGGTTTGATTACCATACTTTTTGTTCAGTATTTCATCCATCCGTCCTATATATCTTTCCAGTATAAATACAGGAGCCTCAGCTAGAAATAGCGCCTGGGTGTATACTTGTGCAAACATGATCTGAGCACTCACCAACAGACAGACTACTATACGAACCCTTTTCACCTCTTTCTAGAAGTGCAAAAACCCCACGCTGACAGCCAGACGGACAAGTCAACTCCGAGTACCTCAGTTTCTAGCAGCGGTGTCTCCAACCCCCACCCAGGCCTCTTGTCCTCAGGGGATTCTCTAACACCACATAACCGACGGACCCTGATAATACAGGACCAGATCAGTCCTGCAGGAATATTGTCCATATTCTCTGAATGAAAGGGGAAATCATTTGAGCTCTCTCTTGTAGCCATTTTCTGAGACTGGAGAGCAGCAGAATCACAGGCAGTGAAAGCGGTGGTGTTTGAGGCAAGAGCTAAATTGTAGCCAGTGTGTGTGGGCTGTATACTGTGCATCTGCAACAACGTGGAGCAGGAGGGATGCTGTTGCAGCAGATTTGAGTTTTAGTTATGCAGGCATTTATGACAGGCAGAGCTGCTCTGGAGGAAAAAGCTAAGTCACTGGTTGAGTTCAACTTTAGTGGGAGAAGCCAAAGACCTATTTTTTTGTCTGGCTAAGTAACCAGAGCTATTAGCTGTGGCTTCTTGTTCCATTACTTACTTATTAAAACTGACCTGCTGTCAAAAAATGGCAAAAATGACCACATCTTGTTCTGTTGACACATTTTTCTGACGAGCAGCCACGATTCCTGTGTTTCAGCAGTTGGAAATAGCATTTGCTTTGCCAGACCATCCACACGCTACGGAGCGGAGGAGGGTCTGGCTACTCCACACAGCATTCCGGGATGGGACATAAACGTGCTCTGGTTTATTGGCATTTCTTTAAACCAATCACAATCGTCATGGGCAGCGCTAAGCTCCGCACGCCGCATGGAGCCGCTGTAAAATAGTCATGCGGGGGATTGGACAGAGTCTAGCTAGCTGTCTCAATTTACCCTGCAGAGATCTGAGGAGCAGTCAACAATAGTCCCCATCAATCCACCAGAGTTTAGAATTCCAACACAAAGAAAGCGGAAGGAAACGGACATACATGCATCCGGCGGAATTTCCTGCGGCACCGGAGCAATCCTGGAAGTGGAACGTTAATGATATAGCCTAGGTTAGCATTAGCAGCAACTAAATATACCTCTGATACAGCGTGAGGATACAGTAAATACTGTACATGTGTCTTTACCTGTGAATCTCTTGTGCATAGGCAATTTCAATACACTACGGGAATGGCGGACTCCACCACTAACACTGAAAACTACTACATAGAAAACGTATTACACAATGTAAAGACATTCTATAGCCGTTGCTGAACAAAAGCTAGCCACAATCAGTATCAAAGACAAGATCTGGTTTCATAAAAATCTTAAGAAATATATCTTTAATACTTATTTATACTGTGACCAAACTTCCTTAAAGCTCCATTGTGTAATTTTTTGAGTTGATTCTTAGCAACAACAACAAAAAGTCGTTCTTTCACAAATATGTGCTCATTCATGTGTAATTACTTCCAACTAATCAAAGTATTCTCGTAAGCGTAGAATCTGACATTCAGAATCATTCAGAATACATACGAGCGAGTCGCTCCAATGACGGCAGCCATGTAGCGCCTCCATCTTTAAAATACATCAGCCAAAGAGGGACATACCTCCGCCTTTCGCGCTTTTACACTCGTTTTACACGTGGCACTGTGACGAATGCCAGGGAGGGAGGGGGAGAAGATTACTCCCGACTGCCGGATGGAGGATCAAGCCTATTCTCTAGGACATGTAACGGAGTCGCCAAGGAAGTTTAAAAAGAGAATTAAAACGACAACGTGACAGGCAAAGCAACAAGACCAAAGTTAATATTGGAGTGGCTTAAGGAGCAAGGATTTTAAAATGCACGCCAAAGTTGCCTGCTTTCTTCTCAAACGGTGATTCTGCCTATTTGTGTAAATTCAAAGTTTTATAGTTGCTTGGCTAACTATAGCATGGTTGTGCATAACGCTAGAACGACGTCTAGAATACTTTTCCTCGCGTCGATGATGAAAAAGGATTGTCTACCTTGTAACATAAACGTATTCATGTGTCGTGATTTCCCTGGCAGACAACTCACGTCATGTGCAGTTGTAACACAGACTAGCTACAGCTAGAACAGCTGCATGTAAACGATGGAGATGCTAAGAGCTAATTTCGGTTCATTGACATGATTGTTCATACTGCTCAGAGAAACATATTAAAAACACAAACCTCCTTTGCTTCTCTCCTACGCAGTAAACATTGCCTCACACTATTAATCTCGTACAATATACAGAACAATGATAGCACTGATACTTTACTAACATTAGCTTGCATATGTTTGGGAACCTGATAGATGATGTTAGCAATGAAATAGTACCAAAATAACGTAAAACTATTATTACACTGGAAGGAACACTCACGGACAAAGTCATACTTTTGGACTAATACGGCCACCGTAGAAGTTAAAACACGCTCGGAATGGGAGGGGCTACAATTTCACCGCTAGATGGGAGAAATTCTTACACAATGTAGCTTTAAAAACATTTTTTTTGGCTCTCCTCTCATAGGCTTTACTTCCCTCCCTTTACTTGACTCCAGAGCAGCTCGAACCCCTGTAGATACTTAACTGAAACTCCAATGTGCCTTTAGCACTGAGGTGTAATTGTGTTTATATGAATGTGTGTGTATGTATGTGTGTGTGTGTGTGTGTGTGTGTGTGTGTGTGTGTGTGTGTGTGTGTGTATTTACACTGTAATGTTGCTTTACAGTATACACACAGGTAACCATGTGGGTCGGAGACAAGTGAGCAATTACTGTGTAATTAACAAAAAAAATAATACCCTGCCACTCTCACGTTTACAAAAATGTAAATACCTGTTGCCAATGGACATTGCTATTCTCAATATTACATATATTGTTATTACAATATTATTAGTAGTATGATTATTGTCATTAAAAGGATTAATTATTGCCATCACTCTCATTATTATAAATGGTGTTGTTGATTTTAGCTATGGGTAGGCATTGTTCTGTATTCAAGGGCGAGTCGTGTGTACAATAACAAAAATAAAAAAAGAGTGAAATCTACGATGACAAGTCTTAAATCGCTGCTACTAAGGAGATGGAGTAGAAGTAAAACAAACTGACTATTTCTCTGGGAAGACATTTTTCTCTGGGATCAATGATGGACACTCCAATAAGGCGTGAGAGATTACCACAAGAGGAAGTCGTGAACATATGGACTGAATGGAAGATTCAAACATTGGACCTTATTTCTCCATATTCCACTGTAAACTCTACATTCTGCCAGAGGAAAACAACATGGACATTAAACTGATACAGTCTCTCCGCTCTCTGTATTCTACTCTATAATGTAGCAAAAACTAAATAGCCCCTCGGTGTCTACTCTCTCCTCCTCTTTCATGTATTTCTCACTGAACACTATGAGTTTTAATCAAACGGGTTTGATACAGCAAGCTTTTCTGTCTTTAAGCTCAGCTTTATCTTGAGTTCTCTTGTTTTATACACGTTTGATTCAGTGCCAAGACAGCATATTGTACATACAAACAAATGCTTTTGTTTTTGTTTTCCCCAATAAAAACAAATGACGGGAGAATATAGCAATAGCGATGCCATAAGGCATTAACTTTATTTCATTATGCCACCAGTGGATACACAAGATGCATGAGAACAGCACAGTGACAGGGATATGCGGTCCCAATATGTGCTGGACGGCAGTGAAGGGTGATGCACAGTGAAGCATAAATCATTATTCTCATTGTTGTGTTCTCATTTTGTACATACAAATTTATTTATTGATCTTGTATGTTTTATGGATCTACATGTGTCAAAGGAGCACGTCTAGCGCTGCAGTCCAGAGAGAAGGCACACTGTGACGTGGTTTACCCCCAACACAGAATGTAACACTGTCAACGTTGTCAAAACATTTTCTAATAGCTAATATTATTACTATTAATATGATTATTATAAAGCTATTTTAGCGAGTTAAATGAGGGGTGCTGTGTCTCCTTTGTCGTTTTTTTGTGTTGATTTCTGACTCTATACTGAATGTTTTAAGCGCTGAATTCTTAAGTCAGTCAAATATGTCTTAAACTCCCTAAAAACTTGGTGTCAAATATCAAGTATTTCTCTGTTATATGGAATATCCATGACTACATAAGCAACAATCCATGTTGCTGTTACTGGTTATTATTTATGAAGAGTTTAACTATCAAGAACAGTTGACAGTGGCCTGTCATCAGGTTTTGATTCAAATGTTGCTAAACTCTGATTGGTCCCCGTAGTATATGTGACATCATCTTTTTCTGACCGAGCCACATCCACTTCAAACCAGTGAGTAAAGGAAGGGCTTTAAAGGTGCACTATGAGTTCCTGCATGGTTTCAGTGCGATTTCATTGTGGTCTCAAATCGTAGTCATCTCTCCTTGATCCGCCAGCTGCCTGCCCCCTGAATACACTGTGAAAAAGCCCCGTCTCGGGAGACAACACAGGGGTCGTAAACGTCAAACACACACTAGAGGCACAGGATAGGCACCAAAATACAACCACTCCAGCCAATCACCGGGGGAGAGGGCAAGGGCACAGGAAGGGGGGTGCTGAGGGTGCTGCAGCACGTCCTGTTGACAGGAGCTGGATTTTATATTTTTAAATAATTACTAATTCACTGTCTAACATTATGTATATTTTTGTATATCAAATAATGAGGCAAATAGCAAAAAGGGGTATGGATAGGTTTGAATATAGCCTAATAAAAATTAACCGTTATAGCTGCTATAGAGGTCAAAGTGAAAGTGAGTCAAGTGACGTGACTCGCTGAGAAGTGAGCAGGCTGAGGCTAGTTGACTGGAACGTTAGTTATAGAGAAGAATATGTCGCAGAAAAGCATATAAGATTTTTTCTTCTGGCATAGTAATGCAGCTTAAATTAGCAAGATTTCATCTGTAGATGTTACAGTTGATTTTTCCTCGTCCACCGCCGAGGAGAACTCTGTTGGGGCAGCTAAAGAGCCTGAGTCTGAAATAACGTTAGCAAGCAACTCGGCTAACGTTAGCAGCACCATCATAGCATCTAACGAGAACTTTACAGAAGGATTCAAAAAGCCCTGTCAGCCAAGCAACTTCAGGTTCGGGACAGAAACTTTTTCAGTTTTTTTCAGTCTTTTCAGCTGAGATGAGAATGAATGATAAGCCGTTTCTTGTGTCATTTGTTGTGTTAGAGTGCCATCTACTGGGCACAATTGGTAATTAACCTGAAATACGGGAATATGTTCAGCTTACTTCCTGTTCATGTGCGGAAAAGAACTACGGTTTACAGGCTGGTTCAGTGTCTCCTGAAACTTTGGTTATTCTGCAAAAAGAATAAGTTGCTTTAAAGATAATTCCGTTCCCTGTGAGGGCAATGCCTGTAAGTACAATTGTTTTCATTGCATATGTTTTGTGTAACAGAAACCGCTGTGACGTGGTTAGGACACATTTGCTGTGGAGAAGGCACAAGTTAGGAAATTCTTGGCGAGGTCATTGCAGCCTAATTATTAGCATATATTTTCAAGCCAAACATCTCTAGTGTGGACTTGACAATCAGAAAAGTAATTTACCTTAGCTATATACTGAAACAGGCTAATGATGTCAAGTGCGCTTCTGTGATGTTAGGGTGTGCACAGTGGAGTCGGAGTTGTGAGTGCTGTCGCATAATTGTGGAACAGTGGAATTTGTGGCTGCCCAGGACTTTTCTAAAACCCATACACTGTGCTAAAATGACTAATGGGGTTAGTGACAGTTAGTCAGTTAGTCATGACAGTTATGGAAACCGTGGGGGGGGAGCTTGCTCTGTTTTTTGGGAATTTACTTGGAACGACAACAGAAGTGACGTCATGCAGGAACTCATAGTGCACCTTTAAAGCAAAGGCTTAACATTTTGGGAAATAATGTTATGTGCCTAACTATTTCCTGTTTCTAAGCAGTTGCCAGGCAACCAGTGGTGACTCCAGGGAGATACTGTGCCTGGCCCAGACAGCACATAACCCCCATAAAATCAAAGTGTTATTTATACATTTCAGGTTTTGTACAGATTAAACAGAACGTGTGGAAATGTGAGCTGTATTTTGGATAGAGCCAGGCTAGCCGTGTCTTTATGCTAAGCATCTAGCTTTATATTTAATGAGACATGAGAGCGGTATCAATCTTCTCATCCAACTCTTAAAATGTTGAATTTTTACTTTAATAGAAAAGTGTGTTTATGCAAGATCCTATTGCTAATAGTAACAAGCTAATTGAAAAAAAATACATATTATTAGGGCCTTTACAACTGTGAAGAGTAAAACATGTTTCCCATGTGTTAATGTATTAAGTCTTTCCTAAGCTAGTTGCATTAACTCAGCCTATTGATAATAAAAATAATTTGATACTGAACGCAAGACTAAATGACTAGTAGATGGACATTTTTCGCAGTGCAGACCCACATGGGCAGCATCCATCTAAAATGCAAAGTAGAGGTCAAAGAGAAGTATTTTCCAAATAGAATTTCCATTTTCTTTTCGTGTCGTCTCTCTCTCCCTCTATGCCTGTTGGAATTTGCAATGCAAATGTAAAGCAGAGCACATACACCTATTAAGGTAGGTTAAAAGAGAGGATGGAGAACAATTTAGCACTGGCATTCTGAGTCAAATGCACAGTCCCTGTGGGTATACTCTTCAGAGTCAGGCCTACACTCATTGACTCACATTGAGGGGATATTTTTGTCCATTCACACAATAGTAGTTTTAAAGAACTGCACAGATATAGCTTGCTGCTACTGAATATAAAGTGTCCCGCTGAGATTTAAGAACATGCAACATTAGCCTCAGGATAAAAGAAGCAGGTTACAGCCAAAGGTCAGGAGATAGACAGATATAAAAGTGTGAGAGGTGAATGACTGATGCAATCCTGAGGCACTTACGGGAGTTGCTGAAAATAAAAGTGCTGCAAAAAACATCCAAACAGTCATCCAGAAGTAACCATGTCATCTTGTTCCCAATCGTGACTGCAATACATAGTGCGAAACTCGGGTACAAAAAGCACTCAAGGTTTAAATATCTTATCCGAGAAACTACAGAAACTCAGCTTTTAAAAAAGGAGGTAATTGTGTCGGAGCACAACACTGAGGCAAAGAACAAGTTCCTGAAGTGATGAGACCTAAAGGGTGCTTAAAAAGGTGCTCTAAGCAATGTTGGGTGACGGCACTTCTTGTTGACGTTCGTCCATTTTATACAAAACGAGGCTAGCACGCCCCCTCCCTTCCATGCACTAACCCACCAACCCTTCTTGTCAGTTATTGGCTGGAACGCTGGAAGACTTATGTTTCGTTGTGCAGGTTGGCACAATTTGATTTTGTTGGCATGTGTGGAGCCTGGGCTGTCTACAGAGTCTGCATTTTTTTTTTTTTACAGTGTGTTCAGGGGACAGGCAGCTTGCGGATAGTGAGGCGAGGTTTGCTGTATGTGACAAAAAATGTTGTAGCCTAAAAAAACGTGTGACATCGCTTAGAGCGCTTTTAAAGCGCCATTAGACACATATATAGTAAGACAACTTTGTTTCTTGACCTTGCTTCAAGGGATTCCAATGTTTTTAAAAGCTTACAGGCTAAGGGCACTAGAGGAAAATGTTAATAAAATGGACCATGAACAACAGTATTTTAATATATCTTGAAAGATTACCCCAAGTTCTGAGCTTTTCCCAAAGCTTCTTCAGAATAACATGAACCTTTAAGATCACTAATATACTGTACAACACCATTCATCAGAAAAGTCAAATCACCTTTTATTCAGCCATTTTCAAAGCACGCAGTACAAAAATAAAAAAGTGCTTGTGAGTGTTAAACAGTTAATTTTCAAACAAATCACTTAAAAAAAATGAATTGTTTCTGAAACAGCAATTAAACAGCTGAGAAGCTGCCAGGAAAGCATCACAATTAAGAGACAGTGACGCATTAAATTTTTAGGCCTCAGAGCTACAAAGGAATCATTAAAAAAGGAGAGTTCCATTCTTTAAATTTTTGTAAAAATCCTTATCCATTACACAAGCGCTATCCCTTTAACCATAGTATATTTGTTTCCCCTTATCCCACAAACAATTATGACAACCTGAGATGAACAAATTCTCAATATTCAACCTTGTAGAGGTTGAATACTTCTGGGCTTTAAGGCTCACTTGATGCCATCCAGTCTGAGTGTCCAGGCCTGACCCGGGGAATAGGGCAGTTCAGGCAGAAGGACAGTAAGACCAGCATTGGGGTAGACTGGGGACCAGGGTAAGGGATGTGGATTCCCCAACAAGGTCACCTGGACAAGGGACCAAAATCAATGATTTAGTTTTTTTTTTTTTTTTTACATTTCATGTTTAATGTTTTCTTTCCTTGACACCTTTTGTTTTTGCTTTTTCCAACATTTAAAATTTTTAAATTTTTCTTCTACACATTTTCAGCGCTTATTTCTACATCCCATATTTTCTGATATAAAACAAAAATTTAAAAACAGGTCAGTGTGACCCGAAGTCAACACAAGGGTTAAGGAATCATACCTATATCCCTTCTGTAGATAAAGTTCGTTGTAAACATTCATGCTGTGGACAGCGAGTGGTACAAATAAAACCTACATATATTTCTGTATTTAAGGTTACATATCTTTCTGTCAAGGCTTTACGGAGTTGTAATAATCTGTAAAAGAACATAGACAACATTGTTAGTCCCATTACCTTAGTGGTTGCTGATGTTTTGGGTCCCAATAGTTGCAATGTCAGCTTGGGGGGTTTGGTTGTCATGATGGCATAGACAGTAGTCCCTTTAGATGTATACCTAGAAAAAGTGGAGACGATAATTCCATCAACAATCTCAATTTCAGAGGAACAAGTAGCTGAGTGGTTAAAACGCATACCACATAACCGCAACATCCTTTGTTGCTATCCCCCTCTCTTTCCCTGCATGTACTGTCTGTATCTCTACTACCACTAGACCCTCAAATCTTTTTAAAAATCAATTACACCTCTTTCACACCACCTACCAGGGTTGGGCTAGGGTTGTCTGATCAGGGTTCAACCTTCCTTTTGGAAATTCAAACCAAGTCAGTCTACATGGGTATAGTCTCACTTTGCCAGACCCTCCTCCAAAGTGCGCTGAAGGAGGGTCCGACTACTCCACATAGCATTCGGGGATGGGAGGAAAACGTTTCTTTAAACTCAGATTGGACAGATAGTCTTGCTAGCTGTCTGGGTTTACCCTGCAGAGATCTGAGGAGCAGTTAACAACAGTAATCCTCATAATTTACCAAATTAAAAATTCCAACACAAAGAAAGCGAAAAATACATACATCCAGCGGAATTTCCTGCAGCACCGGAGCAATCCCGGAAGTGGAACGCGAAAGATATAGACTAACATGGATATAACTAGGAGGTGCAACGATGAATCGATTAGTTGTCAACTATTAAATTAATCACCAACTATTTTGATAATCGATTAAAATCGGTTTGAGTCTTTTTTTTTCTTCTTTTTTTTTTAAATAAATAAGATTTCTCTGATTCCAGCTTCTTAAATGTGAATATTTTCTAGTTTCTTATCTCATCTGAAACAGTAAACTGAATATCTTTGACTTTTGAACAAAACAAGACATTTGAGGACGTCATCTTAAGCTTTGGGAAACACTGATCCACATTTTTCACCATGTTTTGACAGTTTTTTAGACCAAACAACTAATCGATTAAATCAAGAAAATAATCGACAGATTAATCGACTATGAAAATAATCGTTAGTTGCAGCCCAAGGTATAACCCTGGTCATGACAATAGATCACGTGGGTCAACCCAGGAGCAATGCATAACAATTACCTTAAAGCGTAACTCTGGCCAAAATGGAACCTAGGGTCTTTTTGTGAATGTACCTGAGTCAAACTTTCGTTTAAAAGCATATTTAGGACGGACGCGCCACTTTTAAGATTTACCGTATTCTTGTTTTTCGGTCAAATGGCCTTTTGAATGGGAGTGCTAGGGGAACTTTTATGCTAGCCTCAAAATAGCTATTTTAAAACACTAAGAAGGCTCGACACAACATGAAACTTTGCTCGAAGTATAAACCAGGGTCTCTACACCTTAACGAAACATTGAGAACATTGTTTGTGTTCACAGAGTTTACTAAAAAGAAAGTGTGTACGTCTGTACAGCCAGGTTCTTCCGGAAGATGAGGTGGAGAGTGCAGCTTGTTTTTTTTCTCCAAGACGGCCTGTTGGTGAGAAAGTGGGTTCCCCAGGGGGACTGTTTCGTGGGGGATGAAATTGTGCAAATTGTTCTGCCCTCTACATTGAGACTTACTGTACTTCAGATAGCTCATGACGGTATGGCAGGTCATTTAGGGATAAGGAAAACCTATGATCGAGTTTTGCGACATTTTTACTGGCCTCTTTTGAAGAGAGACATTTCAGCTTTTATTAAAACTTGCCATACATGTCAGTTAACTGGTAAACCAAATCAGGTAATTAAACCTGCCCATCTGTATACTATTCCAGTTGCTGAACATCCATTTGAGCATCTCATCATTGATTGTGTTGGTCCTTTGCCACGCTCAAAAGCTGGAAATACCTTTTTGTTTACAGTAATGTGTCAGGCTACACGTTATCCTGCTGCTTATCCCCTTAGAAACATCACCACTAAGTCAGTTGTGAAAGCTCTTACATAGTTCCTATCTATTTTTGGTATTCCAAAGGTTATTCAGTCTGATCAGGGTTCTAACTTCTGTTCAAAGTTGTTTGCAGAGGTGTTAAAGCAGCTAAATGTTAAACATTCTCAGTCCAGCGCTTACCATGCTCAGAGCCAAGGAGCTCTAGAAAGGTTTCATCAAACCCTAAAGTCTCTTCTCAGTGCTTACTGCACTGAGTTGGACCGTGACTGGGAGGAGGGGTTACCGTGGTTAATGTTAGCTGCCAGAGAGGTGTCCCAAGAGAGTTTGGGCTTTAGTCCTAATGACCTGGTCTTTGGTCACAAAGTAAGAGGCCCTTTAGCCTCACTACATGATGACTGGAAAGCTGAAGAGGATCCAACCAATTTGATAGATTATGTAAATGGTTTCAGACAGCAGTTGTACCATGCAAATAAGTTGGCGAGAGATCATCTTCAAGGAGCTCAGAATAAAATGAAAACGTTATATGATCGACGGGGAGAACGCCGTGAATTTAGTTCAGGTGATCAGGTTTTGGCACTTCTGCCGTTGGTTGGCTCTCCTTTTCAGGCAAAGTTCTGTGGCCCCTATACAGTGACCCGAAAAGTGTCAGACCTGAACTATTTTGTGTCAATCCCAAATCGAAGGAAGTCTGTACAGTTGTGCAACATTAATTTGTTAAAACCCTATTATGCTCGCTCTGCTATGTCAGGTCCCGGGTCTATGGTTTCCTCAGGTGCTGCAGCAGTTAGAGTAGAGCATTCACCTCAATCTGTGGATCCAACAGTGGAAAATGAGGAAGAGTTCAGAATCAGAAATACTTTAATAATCCCAGGGGGAAATTATTTTTGTTACCACTCCAGGTATACAAACATATACAAACAACATTATCCCGACTATTTACATATATAATAAAAACAAAATACAGTAATAAATAAAATATGAAATATACAGTGTTAATGTGCAAATAGTGCAATAAAAAGAGAGATGATTGTCTATGTTGAGATGATTATAGTGCAATAAAAAAGAGAGGTGATTGTCTATGTTGAGATGATTATAGTGCAATAAAAAAGAGAGGTGATTGTCTATGTTGCGATGAGATGATTCCAGAGAGGGGGTGTGTGACTCTCTGAGGGAGGCGTTGTAAAGTTTAATGACCACAGGCAGGAAAGATTTCCTGTGGCGCTCTGTGGTGAAGCTGGGTGAGAGGAGTCTTCTGCTGAAGGTGCTCCTCTGCTGGGCCAGTGTGTTGTAGAGAGGGTGTGAGACATTATTCAAGATGGACTGAAGCCTGGACAGCATCCTCCTCTCAGCCACGGTCGTCAGTGTGTCCAGTGTGTCCATCACCAGCCCTCCTGATCAGTTTGTTCAGTCTGTTGGTGTCTGCGACCTTCATCCCACTGCCCCAGCATGTGACAGCGAAGAAGATAGCACTGGCCACAACAGACTGACAGAACATCCTCAGCATCGTCCGGCAGATGTTAAAGGACCTCAGCCTCCTCAGGAAAAAAAGAGTTGACTTTGGCCCTTTTTGTAGACAGCCTCGGCGTGTCTAGTCCAGTCCAGCTTGATGTTTAAGTACACCCCCAGGTACTTGTACTCCTCAACAGTATCCACAGAGACCTGGATGGAAACAGGGGTCACAGGTGATTTCGTCCTCCTCAGATCCACTACGAGCTCCTTTGTTTTTTGTCACATTGAACTGCAGATGGTTCCGCTCACTCCAAGTGACAAAGTTGCCCACAACAGTCCTGTATTCATTCTCATCACCCTTTTCTATGCAGCCAACTATTGCTGAGTCATCAGAAAACTTCTGAAGGTGGCAGGACTCAGTGCAATAGTTGAAGTCCGAGGTGAAGAGGGTGAAGAGGAAGGGAGAGAGGACAGTCCCCTGTGGAGCCCCAGTGTTGCTGACCACCCTGTCAGACACACAGTTCTTTAGACTTACGTACTGTGGTCTGCCCGTCAGGTAATCAACAATCCAGGACACG